>JAQQBR010000002.1:3413585-3428440 GCA_030347285.1 Microctonus hyperodae
TTTTGACAGAGTGAAAAGAGAAAATGAAATAAGCAAAAAATAAATAAATAAATAGAATAAACGGAGTAATTTGAAATAACGGAGTATGTATAATGTATATACACAATCAATGGAAGACATAGATGAATAAATATATAAATAAATAAATAAATAAATAGAAATATAAAATGGCATGAGTAAAATTTCAATTGAGTGAAACTTGAATGCAACGAGGAAATAATTCTGGTTCGATTTCTTGGAATATAAAATATATTTACAGCTGTGTATATATGTATATATGTAGTATGTATATGTATGTGTATGTATATACCGTTTTTCAATTATTAACTGCGGATTGATATTATTATTGAATCGTGTGATCAACAATTTGTATTCATATACACACACGCAAACTTTTATTTATTATTATATATGAATATAATTCATTTGTGTATGTAACTGTGACTATGTAATACGAATACGTGTGTATATGTACAAACATTGAACGTGTTATTAAATAATGATGTAACAGATCTGAATCACAATTGAATAATTCACACTTGAACATTAAATTACTTAATAACATAAATAAAAAAAAATAATGAAAATAGTGAAGTAATATATACCAACAAAGTAATTTATATTTTTATACAAATAAATATTAATATTTCTGTTGAATAAAAAAAAAATACAAATACTATAATAAATAATTAATAAAATATTTTTTAATTTTAAAATCAAATATTTCTATTTAATATTTTAATATTAAATAAAATATAAAAATTTAATTTTTATAGACATTAATCAAATAACTCACAGTTTATATATATATATATATATTTTTTTTTACATTTTATATATTTAATGTATAAATATTATAAATCGTGTGATTAACCTCAGATCAATTGACTAGTGTGATTGAGCAGATTAAAAAATTAAAAATATATATTACACATATACGACGACTATATGTATTTATATTTTATTTTATCGTTATGAAATCCAATCGTCTCATTTGTATGTATACATAATTTTGCTCACAACAAGAGAGAATGAGGCTGTCATATCTCACACCTCGCTTCAATATATTGGCGACATGATATATGCATTGATTATTCATGAATCTCGTACGCTTATATGATTCACGTTGAATTAACACGCAAACGGGTTTATATAGCGTGGCCTGGCGCTCGAGTGTTGGCACGCGCCCGATATATGTATTATAACGTGGCGAAAGTATATAGACAGAAAGGTATAATACATATAAATCCTCTTTCTCTGTTACTTATATTCTACTGTTGCTCAATCTTGCTGTATGGTTAATACATTAAGCTTTCTCACTAATACTGTTTTTATTTTTAATTCGACACATAGAATTTTATATGTATTTATATTTACTGTGAATTAATCGAATGTTGTTGTTATTATTATTTCTAGATGGAGAAATAAATAAGAGGAAGAGAATTTTGTTTGTGGAAAATTGTTGTGAATTTAATTATTGAAATTTAAAATTTTGTGCGAATTATTTTGATGACAGTATAAAAATTAAGTGACGATGTCTTTATGCATGTTGCACACGTTAATTAGTTAACAATAATTTAGTTGCAGGATGTTGAAAATTAAAATTCATTTTGTTGGTTAATTTTAAATGTGAATTTTAAATAAACAAAAATATTCAACCAATTTTTGGGATGGATAAAAAAGTTGTTATTTAAATTGTAAATGACATTTTTTTATTCTTGTTCTCAGTATTATTATTTAATATAATAGTTGTTGTATTAATTTTCAGCATTTTTTTTCACTCGTAAAAACAATGAAATGAAATAAATAAAAAAAATTATATTTATAAAAATAAAATTATAATAATATAAATGATTTATATTATTAAAAATAATTTGAAGATAATTATATTTATTTTTATTTGTCTCTCAATTAATTTTTGTTTTTTATTTTGAATTAAATATAATTTATTTATATATATATATTTTTTTTCCTCTCATAATTTAACCATAAATCATTTTTTTAATATAACAATAACATAATGATTATATTTATCGATAATTATCACGCAATGAAAATAAAATAATTAAATTATGACAGTTAATTTTACTCAAGTTTATACATAAAAATATACACACTCCAAGTTTTCTTATTTATTTTTTTTATTCCTATTACTTATTATTTTTTTCTTCTTTTATTCACTAGTTAGATCCATTGAGCACAACGAGATCGTCCACTGCGATATTGCATTACATACACACTCATAAAAGTATATATTAAATACACATAAACATAACTAAATAAAAGTGGGAGAGCGCGCACAGCTTTAAGACCAAAACGATCGCGTGAACCGGTCTTTTACTCAACGGTAAAACCTCACCTAGGATCAATCATCATTATTTCGTGTGCTGTTCAACACCTACACAAGCACAATTACCGCACAAAATCCGCTATATAATATAGAACGTTTATATTATATACATACATACAGTTAAAATAAATTTACACACAAACAAAAAATTCCCCATTAATTTATAGATTTATCTCGTGTTTCGTGTCTTTGATTTTTTTATCTAAAATAAATCATTATAACGTAAATATCCAGTAACACACAATTTCAGTAAAGCAAAATACAGAATAATATATAATAAATAAAATTATTATAAAATATTAACAATAGCAAAAAAATAACGAAATATCGAATCATAAAATAAAACTTAAAAAAAAACAAATAAATATATTTATATACATATTATTTCTTTCCTATAGCTATACATATATATACTATAACATATGAGATTCATCTTACGATGTTTATATAGTGTGTCAAAAAATATATAAACTATTTACCGATTGATATCACGCCATGATATTAATGTTAATAAATAAAATCTACAGATACATTCACGATGTATATAATCTCATACAATTTATTTATAAATACTATCCATGAATTTATATATACATAGCCATATACACTGCCATCATTTACAAGTATGGGAGTGTCATTGATGAATGATGATGGTCGTTGTAATTGAGTGAGTCGATGAGAGAACACAATCGATATTCTCTCACATTGCGATCATATAACCTGCAATATCCTGGATTAAGTTCTCTACTTTACAACTGGGCTGTATATATACTCATTTTAACCTTTCTCTCCCACTCTCTCTCTTACTCTTTCTCATTCTATATCCCCTGCTGATGTCGCGATTTACCCAAGCCATACCTCGGCACGAATTCGCTATCTTTCAAAACTTCATGGCGCACTCTGCCACGACCCAAACCCCTGAAATCCCTAAAATCCGTGGGTTTGCGTAGGAGCCAACCACTGTATAAGAGATATATCTGTATGTATTTATATATACACAAATATATATATGTATGTGTATGAGTATACATATATGTATAAAATAAATATATATACATGTATATGTGTGTATGTATAAATGGAAGCCATGTTTTTATCTCTGCCTATCCCTTGGATTTGCATGTTTTAATATGCATTCTCCCCATCGTTTATCGGGGCAATATAAATACCGGATTCATATATGAGACTATTTTCCATCCTGAACAATTAAGTCTTAAAATGCGAACGACGAGCCAATTTGCATTGTAGCCAACTTTGTTTAAACGAGTGTTTGGATTGTTGGTTTTTTCTTTTACTCGATTAGGCACTTTTCTTTTAATTCTGTTTTTTTATTTGTTTTCTTTTTGTTATGATTACTTTTGATTTTTTTTCTTCATTTTGTTTTATCTGATTATATGGAATGAATTGGATTGCTAATTTGTTGTTAGTGTTTATTTTTTTTTTTTTTTATAAATAAATTTAATTTTATTTAAGGAATAATCTTTATTATTTATTTGGAATTATTAGAAAATGTATTATTGAGAGTTAATTAAAAGTTTCGAAATTGTATTTAAAAATAAAAAGAAAATTCTGTGGTTTGATATTTTTTTTTTTGTATTTTATAGCACTAGATATTTATTTAAATAAAATTTTAGTTGAATATTAATTTTTGATAATCCGTAGTTTGTTGTGTTTTTCATATGGAAATTTTTCTTGTAAATTAGATTACAAATAACGAAAACAGACTCATGAAACGAGTTGTCAATAAAAATTTTTTGTGATATTAAAAAAATATATAAAATAGTCGTATAATAAAACTGGATTCTTTGCATTATTATTATTATTATGACATTTATATATGTAAGAAATTTATTATATTCTTGTTCCTTATATTATTTAGACATAAAAAGAACATGTTAAAACACACGAACACACAGACGTGAATTCGACTCAGTAAAGTATAAGTTCATGCACATCATATAAAATTATTTTGAATTATTCATTTCACAAACCAATAATAAATATTCATATAAACAATTTTTTTTTTCATATATAGAATTATTATCAATCTCACATTTTAAAAATGCTGACAGAAATAAATATTTTTATATTTATGGACTCGATCCAACTGAGCATAACTCGATGTCCTCAATATGTATCTTTCAATTCTCATATTTTTTTCTCATCCTCAGCATTTTTCTTTTTTCCCTTCTCATTCGCGTTATATTCTCTCACAGAATCCTCATCAAGTTTGTTAATAACATTCGATTCGTCACACAGTTGGAAGGCTCAACAAAAATTGCCAAATGACAAAGGCGAAAAATTTTCCTCTTCCTTCTCTTTTTTTTATTCCAAGCACTATTGCTATTACTTTTATATAATTCTGAGCATACATCCTTCAACATTATAAATGATTTGTGTTCTCAACGAAATTCAATAGCGCAATTCGATCCCTATTATTGTACTACACAGAATAAATGAATCAACCCCATATATTTTCTATTGCCTCATTTCTTTTTTATTTTTCCTTTTCATTATTATTTTTTTTTTGGTCTTTCCATTCTTCAACTTATATTGAACTTCCTATAAAGACTCGTCTCGTGCTACGAAAAGTTAACGATGTTTATTTTCACATGGATTTAATGATGCATTTGTGCCAAAAGCGTCTCGAATCTTGACGTAACTTGGCATCACACACGCGGCTACAAAGCCACTGTGCATTAGTATTAAAAAAGAAAAAAATTTTTTTATACATAGATATATATGTACAAGGGGATATACTCGGTGACACGATCCCTGATAGTATAAACCGTTGAATATATACTCAAGATCATTAGTCAGTGTCGGAAGGCGCCTGTCACCGCGGGCATCATTTTCTCTCTTTCATTCTTTTCATATACTCAAACTCGTTGCGCGCACAAGCTCTTTATTTCTTACATTTCAGAGTGGGCGACAGTTAGAAAAATTACTTATGAATGTACAATTTATAAGAGATATGATTGTTTAGTTTTGTTTTTGTTGCTGTTGTTATTGTTCTATGATAATTATTCATTTATACATGAAATGGTGAGTTCATTTGTTTAGAAATTTTTTTTTTCAAACAGTGGGAAATTAATTGAATTATTACGGATTTTTTATTACTGATTAGAATGGTGTGGAAATTTTTATTAATTGATTATCGGTTACTTTATAATTTTTATTATAGTGCATTGTATTTTTTTTTTTATTATAATTTTTTTATAATTTTTATTGGGCGAAAAATTATATATAAAAATTATTTTTTTATAATTCAATAAAAATGTATTGAAGAACTTTAAAATACTTTCAATAAATGATATATTAATTTGTATTAATTACAATAAAATAGTTTATAAATTTTCAGGAAATGAATTCAAAATTTTTTTCGTATAATTCAATAAAACTATTATTTATACCTATTAAACTATTATTTATTTATTCATTCATTATATGATTGTGAAATATAATTATTTGAATATGTAAAGATTTTAAATTTCAAGATTTATAAAATTTATTATAAATAAAAATGTTATTTTATCAAACACGAATTTTCAATTTATCTTTCCTGTATTATATCACAATAAAATATTTTATATTAAACAAAATATAATATAAATGTATTTCAACACGAGTTATTTAATGATCACAAAAGTATATATAGAAAATAAAACGAAGGGAGAGGGATTGTAAAATTTTTCACTGGGGTGAATGCAAACATTGTATGAACTACATATATTTCCATCATTCCAACTATTTATCATTCTCCTCCATTTTTTTTTTTTTTTTTTTTTTTTTTTTTTTTGACATTCGAAACATTTTAATCGCATACAAGGGATACACGTCAGTTAGATTTTCCTTCATCTGCAGTGATTTCACCCCCTCTTACATAAAAATATATACATATACACGTATAACACATACATAAATATATTTTTCTATCATTATTTTTATTTTAATAAAATATGACAGTGGAATTATAAATGAATTGTGACGTTACAATTCAATTGAAATTTTCTTACAAAAACATTTTTTATTCACGGACTATAATTTTCATATTTATCTTTATAATTCGTAGTTTATTACATTATATTAAGTATTATAATGATATTAAAAAACACACCCTGATAAAAAAAAAATATTTATTACTAATATTAATATATAATATTAAAAAAAAAAATTATTCATTATTCAATTTGTATTGTCTGTTATTTTTGCTATCAAGAAGAGAAAAAAATATATTAAAAAAAAAAAATGATGGCCCATATTCATGCAATCTTTTCGGTATATTTTTTTTTTCTAAGGTATTATTTTGTCGTTAACATTATAAGTAGACTGCTTTAATATAGGGGAGTTTGGAGGAAAATGGACTATGAGAATATCCATTAGTTTTGATACCTCCCTTTGCTATGTCTGTATATATAAAACAGAAAAAACATTTTTTTTTATACATATTACGTGAGGGGACAAGAGGCGGCTAAATGAAGAAGCTTTATACATACACTATATTATATAAATACAAAAATATTTTAATCTTCAAAGCATGAGAATTTAACGAGCTTGCATGATTCACTATACACAGTTTATTTATTTATTATTCATTTTTATTTTTGTTCATGCTTATCCTACACGATGCATTTAATATGAAATAAATCTGATTTTATTCATAAGTTTACGTAAAAACATATTCGAATGCAAAAAATAAATAAATAAAAAATATCTCTCTAGAATTTTATTTGTATAAACGTGTACAGACGTGTATGATATAACCTTATTTCACATTTCATCAAAGACGAGATATCACGTGGGACACCCAAGGGGTAAAGTATAAAAAAAAAAAAAAAAGATATTTGCTCGGAAAAATATAATATTTTTATTCCGTTCTTTTGAAAAAGATGAAAAGTCATACAGTCGTCAGACAAAAAATAAAAAAAAAAAATCCGCAGATATAATGTAGTTTTGTCTCGTGAAAAATGCATTCAACTGTGATGTTGCGGTGTAATATAGAGACTTTCTTCATCGCCAAGAGTAACTTGAAGCTATTATATACCAACACACAATATGAAGGTATCGTCTATACATAGATATATAGATATATACATATAGAGAGAGGGTGGCTTTACCTAGGATTCTTCACAATCCTCGATCACATCGATCCATTCCACTTCTTTGAATACGTGAGCGACGTTTCAACGTTGAAAATCGTGTTTTGCAATCTTGATAAATTGATGGTGTGGTGGAACAAGGCGCAAGCGTTTGTTGAATACGTGTACATACGTGTATTGGTACATAAAGTGTAAGGGTATATGATAGGATACATCGTATATTGGGTCGTTGATACAAGGGGGTAGGTTATGTACTTGAGTACGTGGAATTTCAAAGATAAAGATAGGAAAAAGTGAGTTTGAAAAAGTGAGAAAGGAACAAAATAAAAATTGAGTGAGTTTATATTCGCAATACATTTTCAGCTTTATCGACAAGATATTGAACATGATACTGTATATTATAAATAAACGATACGTGCAAAATGCAATGGATTGAGATATTTACAGCTGATTTTAATGTGTCACGTAATCGATCCAATATGATTAACTTAATCTGATATTTATGTTATACGAAGAGAATTTTGATGAAAATAACCGATAAAAATTACAGCAAAATTAAATAAATTTCACAAACATTTTATAATTATAAATATATAATATTTATATTCAATGACAATATTATATATAAATTATTGTATTGATAATTAATAAAATATTTGACTGAATATTATATTATTAAAATTGAAAATATTCGAATCAATACAATATTAAATTCTATAAATATTTTATTTTATTTATTCATCAGAGATTAAATCAAAGCCAAACATAAACGATTAATTATTCACCCTGTGTGTGTATAACTATTCAATAAATTATAAAACAGATTAATAAATTCAATAATAAATTTTTTGTATGATAAAATAATTAAGTTTATAACCGCGCAATTTATTTAATACTAAAACACTGTCAATAAATCAAACTAAATTTATACCACAGACAATTTTTTACCCTCCCTCATATACAACCTCTAATAAATAATTTAACAAAGCTGACTATCAATATCTTCACTGAAAATTCATAAATTCTTTTCTCATTATAATAATAAACCGAAAAAAACAAAAATAATATTACTCTTTCTTAATTATTCTTTTCTTAATTATAATTATTTCGATGCAATGAAATAATTCACCAAACTTCAATAATATATTAAATAATTTGTAATCACCATGATGGGAAATTTACCAGGACACCAGGGAGACTGAATGAGAAGATGAAGGAAGAACAAACGAGGCAGAATTGATGCCAAGCAACAAACTATATTTATATATACTCCTGCACACACACTAACACACATAATATATACATTCAAAGTCTCGCCTAATTAAATATTCTTCGAGGGTAACGGTTTACTTTGAAAACTATGCTGTAACCTCCCGTAACTGGTGTACGCAATCGCATACTCTTTGGGCTTGCGCGTTCATCGTCCTGGTCAAACTATAACCAAGGTTATATTAAACTTCATCGAAACTTTCCACTAACTTAATACAGATATATACATATTAATAATACGTAGGTATATATGTACGTATATTAATAACATAAATATATAATAAATGAAATGAATGTTTAATATTTGATTTATTTATTTATTTATTTTTTTTTTCATTATCACTGACAGTTGATTGACAATTTAACGTGATAATATTCACCAATGAATATTCAATTTTATTAGCAAACTGATCCACGTTTATTATCATCCTGACTGTAACTGACTTTTCAATGAGCACGCAATTTCATTAATCATCTGACAATTAATTAATAAATTGTATAATATTGATTGTCATATTCTAGATTGAAAATATCTGATTGAATATTTTTGATAAATAAATGCATCATTGAATTTGTGATATAAAGAAAAATTAATTTTTATTTTTATATTTTAATAATGTATTAAAATTTATTTTTTTTTTTATATAATTGCTATCAATTCACATTGGAACAATGATGAACAATAGTGTTTAATATATAATTGGGTACATATGTACCTGTTCATTATGTAATCGGAGTATATATAGTGAAGGGAGAGTGGGGTAACATGAGGGAATTGTAATGTGTTGGAGCTTTTCATGAGGATAGAAGTTCCTGAGTGATTGATGAGTAGTCTATACTGATCATGGAAACTAAAGCCACCCACTAATTTGCTTTTGCATGTAGTGGTGAGAATAATACATGTTTATACCTCTCATACATATATATATATGTGTGTTTATAACATGCATGAAGAGTATATGGAGCAGTTTAGCATTTATCTATTTATTTTTTTCGATAATGCTGCTGTTATTGTTATGTTTAACTCAAGTTTTGATGGATATTCATGGTGAATATTCATTGTATATTAATATCACGATTGTTTACAGTAAATTTCAGATGAATTATGTGAAAATCCTGAATTTTATGTAATACATAATGTTCAGGAAATACAGAAATTTTATGAGAATAATAAATAGAGAATATATAAAGTTGTTTATTTTGAGGATTTCCCCTAAAATTTTTCTTTTAACGTAAACATGAGTCGAAAATAAAATTGAAAAATATACCAAGCCTATACATATGTATATATGTAATATGTATAGTTATATATGGAAGTAAATTTTTTTTAGGAAATATTTTTTTGTGCATTACATGTTTTTATTTATTTAATTTCTTTTTTTTTTTTTTCATGAATGCCATTGGTTTATTGATGTGATGTTTTTTCTTTACGGTACGATAGTGGATTTATATATGAGAAGGTTGCGCATGTGTATTTTGTGTATATGTATAACGATTCGGGAGTTTGAGTTGGTTACATGGGATCATGAAAGCGCTCGCGATGGGAATTCGAAATATTTTTGTTTAATTTATATCAATTTGTCTGCTCTTGTGCGGAGGTTGAAAGCACAAAGCGCGACTTGTTGTGTGTGCGAGGGAAAAACTATTGCGAGAAGATTGTTGATGGAAAAATATATGTGTATATATATGTATATAGGGAGAAATGAAAGAGGGAACGAGTGAGAGATAGAAGGGCCTTTGACAAGGGGTGAAAAATAACTCGAAGTAAAGATATATTGGTGTTTGTGTTTGTATTGCTACGTTTGGTGGCTTTCAACTCTGTCGTATTTCTGTAAACATTTAAATTAGTTGTACAAACGTGGATCAAATTAGAAAATATTTTTATTCGTTTAAATAAATGTAGTTGACATGATAGAATATGAAAAAGAATAAAAAATATATACATTTGTGTAAAATAATTTGAATTTACTTGATGATTTATAATAAAAATAAATATTATTTTTATGTTTGGTCGAATTTATTTTTTGTTTTTTTTTTTATTTTTAATACAAAAGTGGTAAGTATAATATTTCAAAGGTTATAATTGTTAGTGTCTTTATCCTCGATATTTAATACAAGTATTTAATTGGAATTTTTGTTCAAACGAGATAATTTTTTGTGATTGAATAAACACGATAGAATGTTATGAAATGAAATTTAATTAATGAACTTGAGCTCTGTCATTATTCAGCACTTCAAAATTCCAATAAATGAATGAGTATATTTTTCAGGATTTAGAATATCCACAACGTTATTTGAAACATTATATCATTGAGCAATTATAAATAAACTCTATTAAAATATTCAAAGTACATATAAAATGAATAATTATAAAATACAATCGCTGTAATAATATTTAATTTTCTAAATGTATAAAAATTCATTTCAAACACTCTTATTAATATCCAAATAAAATTCTTGCACAATCCAATGAATTAATGTCAAAAAAAATATCAAGTTTAAACTGATGAATATAAATTATTTTCTGCTTTTCATTTCGCGAATTTGTTGCGATGCAGATATATCAAAAGATATAGGTTATGAGAAGCTAATGTAATTTATTTCGCATGAAAGATACAATATTTTACTGGATGGAAAAATTTACATGATCCAATCCCAGAATAATAAAAACGCCCAAGCGCTATATGCGCGCCGTCAAAGAGCCTGACAAAACAAAAATATTCACGATGAACAAATATGCTACGTGCAGAAATATACGCGTTCATTCTCCTATACATTTTTTTTTTTATTCGTCACGTTGTGGATAAACCACCGAGCCAAGCCTCGGGGGATACTCAATTTTCATACCCTCTACAATATATACATACATAAATATATGTATATACACACACCTATATATTTAATGTATATAAATATTTTTTTGTTTTTCGCATTTTCTATAACCTCAATAGGTTTTGCGATACAATGGACTTTTATTATACAGACTTTTTTGTTTCAAAAATAAAAAAATTATACATACATACATGGTATTGTTTATGTATATACCCATGTATACATGAATTATATGTATATACATTGGCAGTGAATTGTAATATCACAATAAAAAAAATTGAATTTTTTATTTTAAATTTGAATGAAATAAAATAAAAAAATTTTTTTTTTTAATTTTGTGAAACATTTTTCGTAATAATATTCATTAGTAAAATGTTTTTATATTTTTCTTTACATTTTTCCACTGCTATTTTTCTCCCTTCCGCTAATTATAATGTGCCAAGTATAATCCCCCATCGTTTATTTCAGTTTCACTTTTTCATTCTCTTAATACTAGCTGGTGTATTTATATTTATATTTTCTTCTTTTATTTTTCTTTGTGTTTTTTATTTTTATTTTCATTGTGGTAGGCGGATATTTATGCTAACAGTTAAGGGTGAAACTTAGTGAAAAATATCGGACACACATTTTAACGAATCTTTTCTTCTGACATGTAATTCAAAACAACAAACAACCATATTCTTTAAACATAATATAAAGTCTATATTTAAATGACGAAGAATCCAAGTGTATTTATCTTTGCCGCGCCCTTTTACTCTTTTATTTTTACAATTTTCTAACAAGTGGGCGCCAGTCACGCCCTTTGGTGTCATAACAACCTCTCAGATTACTAGAATAACTCATCGTCTGGTTAATATACACATACAAAAATGAGTTTATATTTTTTTTTTCATCAAGAATTACTTCAAGAAACCCCGAAAAGATTTATCAAAAATAGAAAAAAATAAATTTTTTTCCTCTACTTCCTATCACTATAATTCATCCAAAATTCTTAGCTGTCATATTCACACAAAAAAAAAAGTAAAATTTCAATAAATAACATTTTTCTTCGCCCTTAAATGACATGTTAAATAATACATATAAATATTAATTTAAATGGAAATACAGAAAAAAAAATATAAAATTTAAAATAGGCCATACACGTATTATAGGTCCATATAATACATCCCATGTATATAGATAAGGGCGGTTGATAGTGGAATAAAGCTTAAAAGCCACATGTATACACTTTGAATTCTTGCACAGTTGGCAATAAATCTCGCAAGGGTAATCGCGCGCTTTAGAGTTTTCAGACTACAACATACGCGCGCACAAGTGTGAAAATAAGTGCGCGGTAAGAAAAAATGTACGAGAGGAATGAGATCGTGACAATACACACAAACTCACACGTATTATCTATATCCATAGCATAGTAAAACACGCCGATTATTATTTTCTACAGCGCCATAGCAATAAATTCATCGCAAATCCTCCGCTTATTCGTCGTCAAATATATATATCTCACACAAGGAAACGATTGGTTATAATAAAAATTGCGAATATTTCTCTCTCATAATTTATTTAAACATAAAACTGTATAACATTATATACGTCATAAAAAAATTTAACTACATATATTATTTATTTTCCCAACTTTTTTTCTTTGATAAACAAATTCGCATACACACAAGAGATAAATGAACAAGAATGAACACGAAAGAAATATATATACATTACATTCATTCATACATATACTAATATATATGTATATGTATATAAATAAGCAGACGGCAGTAACTGCCAGTTGCCAAGAAGAAAACCACCTGCGTTCAGAGTTATCACATCCACCAAGCAAAGGTCTTATCTACGAATCCAACGAGAGTAACAACGAGATTACCAAAATTAAACCAGTTTCTCTTCTTGTTTCATTCATATATCGTTTCTCTATCTCTCTCATTCTTTACTTTAAACCCAATACAATTCTACACTACGTCGCTCAACCCCTAATCCTCTCTTGTCTTGCGTTTCTACCCTCTTCTCTTGGTATACACGCAAAAGTATAGCGTGTGGCAAGAGAGGAAACAGAGTTAATGCCCGGTGCACGACGACCAGATGGGCTGATGTAAACCACACCACACTTTTATGTACTATCATATGTATGTGTATAGGTATTTTTATATTGTGTAATATAAGGTAGATTGAGTTTAATTTCTGTATTGAATTGTAAATGTTTTGTTTGTTTGTTTGATTGTGCGGTGAATTTATTGAGGGCGGGAATTTAATTAATTATTTCGTTGATGAGTTTATTTCATTTGTTTATTTTATGTTGATGTATGTATTAAATAAATAGCAGGGTGAATTATGGATTATTATTAAAAAATTGTAATAATTGAAAAAAAAAAAAAATTTTTTTTCTTGTTTCAAAATTTTTGTATATTATGGAACAATAAATTAATTTGAAGCAACAAAATTTATGATATTGAGTCAATTTTTTTGTTTTATATTATTAGTATATGTATTGAATTTTTAATATCTATTTTTATGATTTATTAAATATAATTTTTTTTTATGTTTCTATTTTTATGAATAAATTAATTTTTTAGTATTATTAGAAACTATAATTCAGCCATATGTAATTATCAATATTAAATATCAATATGTATAAATATCAATATTAAATTGAGGGTTAATTATCATATTGAGTTTACAAAAGATTTAAAAAAATTATTTGTTTAAAAATTACTTTGATAATTTTTCTTATATGGATAGGTCATCCTGCTCTATTTCCTTCTGGATATATTCAGGAAAATTATGATGTGAATGAAGAGAAAAAGGAAAATGAGTACATACATATACATGTATATATATATATACGTAAATAAAAATGAAATAAAATAAAGTGAAGATGCGCGCGCTACATATCGCACTATTAAAAAAGTTTTCGTCGTTTTCATCCACTCATAAAATGCACACAGCTAATCCACCGAGCAATTTAAACATTTTGAGGGATAAAAATTTTGGTGGCGCATCGTTGGGTAAAGAGGGCGTTTGTATAAAGGGTATGAGTGAGGATAAAACGAAATATTTATATGTATATAGTCGAATCACTGTGGAGAAAAGTCGGAATGTTCTAATTCAGTGTCGTTATACGCAGAAGGGTTATTTTTATTTTTAATTCTATCTATCTATATATCTACATAATTCTTTCTTTTTTTTTTATTTTGCTATACCATTCCCTCCATGAATTCCATCCCTCTTTTCATTTATTCTTCTGACTCTCACTTTGTTATTTAATTTTTAATTTATAATTTTGATTTATTGTTTTC
>JAQQBR010000002.1:3439435-3453328 GCA_030347285.1 Microctonus hyperodae
TAATTTCATCCAATGTATCCAAAAATTAAAAAAAAACACATTAAAAATTTCTAATCACTTAAAAAAAATATCCATCCAAAATTATTCTACTTCTTTTTCATCAAAAAAAATTAAATAATACCAAATACACAAAAATATTTATATTCTCTAATAAAAATCAGATTTAATATTTAAATTCCCAATTTTATTCTCCTATACATATACGAATACGCACAACATATATATTCATACACAATCCATCTTATACGTACTAAAAGCGATTATAATAATCTGCATATATGTACATTATGAATACTAGGGGCGGTATATTCCCATCCAATAGTACACGACGCCGTCAACGATGGCGTTAGTGGTAAGTATTAATCCACAAATACATATCGCTAGTCGTGTCTGTACTACTACTACTACTACCACTAGTAGTAGTAGGTCCGTGTGCTTGGCAGCCCATGAAGCAATTCAACAGCCAGAGAAAGCTTATACATTTATGACTATCGGCGGTATTGAGCGAGTAACGTTGCATAAAATATGATTTAAAGACCTCTGACCCTCAAATGTAATGGCATATAGCAAAATTGTTCCCTTTGCTCTTTTGAATGTGTATATGTATACATATGTAGTATACATATAAAATGAATACATGAATACAATAATACAAATGCCGACACACGCGCGTGCACATATCACACTCGATAGTTTCACACCTGTAATAAAATTCACGGTGCCAAAGCGGAGTTTGTGAAAATAAATAAATAAAAAAAATAAAAAGGAAGAGGGGAAAAAATTTTTTGATGTAGTAGGTATATAAGTGGCAATTTATGTGTTCGTATATAGCAATGTTCTATGGTTATAGATGGTTGAGTAGCTTCCCCTGAATATTCATTGGATACTATCTTATACTTATGTACAGTGTGCTGATAAAGTGTGAAACAAATTTGATTACATAATTTTAGAAAATATCCAGGGACATATATAATTTATTTAGGTTTGAAATATTTCTTAAAAATCATTCTTTAATGTTAACGGAATGTAATTTACGTTATCTGTTTTTTAGAAATGATGTTGTTTGTGTTTATTTTGAATAAGTTGTTTTTAGTTGGAAATTGTTTTGTTTTGTGCATACGTATATGGCGATGAATTGTTTTCGATTAATTTTCTGAGGAATTTTATTACGTTGGATTAAGAAGAAATATTGTAATACCTTACTAACATCGACAAAAATCTCAAAATAAATACCCACCCTCACTTATTTTATATAAAAAAAAAATAAAACATACAAACAAAAGTGTCTCACTTGCAAACATTCAAAATAATAAATCTCATTTAAATATTTCTGACAGTTCATCATAGTATTATTAAAATATATTCGAAATAGAAATAATTTGTCGACTTAAATTTTATTCATACCACAATTTTCATTCCTCTATATCGATTACTAATAAAAATTAATTTCATAAATTATCAATCATATAAATAATTAAATTCAACTTAAAATCCTGTTCAATAACAAAAAATAATTCTCCCTCATAAAACATTTTAATTTTGCACATTGTCCTTCTCTCAAATCACTTTCCCCCTTCACAAATATTCATCTGGACAATTATTAACATCAAGAATCAACAACAAAAAAAAAAAAGTGAATAAATAAATATATCCTCAGTGCAATTAAGTCAATGAGAAAATTACAAGAAACAGCTTAATCGTTTATATGTCACATGGAGCATTTCTTGACAGTCAATTGCACTCGTCTTTCTTATATGCACTCAATGCACCTATACACACATACACGCAATACATAGCATTACACGTACGTATTTAATAACATCTCGTGAATTACTTGGCAGTCTCATTCAACGCTATTAAATTGCCCAGGCACTTTTTCAACATTACAAGGATGGGCTGGGCTCTCTGTTGCGTGAAGTTCCCATATTACTTGCTCGCGGGGTCCGCTTAATCGAAGCACCCTCTGTGACGGACCCTGATCGACCAAACCATTACCCTCTCATTTTCCTCATGCTCACTCTCTTCCCCAATATATAAGTATACATTTATTTTTTATACAAAGTTTCACCGAGTCCACGCTGTCTGCTTCACTATTGCACGCACATTGTGTTTGTTACTACCACAATTGTGAAAGATTATACATAAATTAACCAAGAGTGAATGCTAAAAAAAAAAAAATGAAATAAATAAATAAACAAAAAATAAATGACACGTACCTTTGAAGGTATATAACGGTGTCTAGTGCCCCGTGAAAACAATTAGAATACCAATGCGCCCTGCCTCATTTAATTCTACTATATAATATATTGTACACGATTATTTGCGCGTATACGCTTGCGGATATGTGCGTGTAATTGTATATAAGCAATGCATGAATAAAAATAAAATTATATAGATAGATAATAAATAGTCAAATATTATTTTTAATATTTATAATTGAAATTAAAGTTTGATGTGAATTTGTAATATATGATTTAATTTTAATTTTATTTGTTAATAAAATAAAATAATGGTTGAAGGTATATATTTTTGTATTAATATATTTAGTGTTGTGAATTTTATTTATTATATTTTTGTTGTATTTATAAATTTTGTATTACAAATTAACTATTGCCATGATAATTAAATACCTCGGTGGTTAATTTGTCACTTTGCATTTATATATGTAATAAAATTGTGTATATGTGTATGTAGATGACCATGAAATTGTGTATATATGTACGTATATGTGTATATGAAACATTGGAAATATCACATTGCACAAAAGTGAGTATGTGTTTATGTATATACTCATCTCGTGTCTTTGTCCCCCATACCGGTATAACCTTGTTGACTTCAGGGTCGCGATGTTAAGGAGAGCCGAGGTATATATGGTGTATATGTATATTTATATGTGTATGTATATATATACGGAAGAGACTTTGCAGGTTTTGTGAACGAGCAATTGCGGTCGTTATCGAAACAAACACGCGATAAAGATTAAGATACATAGCAGAAATGCGAAGGTAAGTGAACGGAGATTATTAATTTAAGTTCTTATTGTTTGTGGTGAATTGTATTTTTATATGGATGTATGTATGTGTGTAGAGGACCTACGTAGAAGAAATTATTGAATTTAAAGAGATATTATTGATAGGAAAGTGTTGGATTTTTTTTTTTGGTAGAATGTTTTTATTTTTTTGATTCAGAGAGTGAATATTGAGGAATAATTTTTTTGGAGTGTTTTATTTTAGTGGCTGAATTAATTTTAATTAATATTTCAGTTGTATTTATATTTGTTTTAATAGTGGAAAATTTTTCGATTTAATTATTGATTGATGTCAATTGTTTTAATGAGATTGTATTTAATGAAATAGTTTTTTTTTTTGATATTTTATTTTAGTTTTGTTTAGGTTTTGATTGAATGAAGTGATAATTTGAGTTGATTTAATATTTAGTGAATTAATGATATAATAAAAAACAATGTGAAATTTAATTATTCAATATTTTTCATAATGCAATTAATGTTTGAAAACCGAAAAAAAAATTTTCAGATTAATTCGTGTTAGTTATTCACAATGATAAATAAATTATCGTGACTTTTCAATACAATTTTTTTTACGTAAAACTTTGCAAGAATTTTTGTGCACTTTATATTCTACAAATTCGTTTTTTTTTTTATAATAAAAATACACACACATATACAATACAAAAATAAAATATAAAAATTATTAAACAATTCCTCACAATTTACTATCAAACAGATAACAAAAATGAGAATTATAAAATGAAAAATAATTATAATTTTTGCATTTATGTATTAATAATTTCAATAAATTTTATTTATTTATTTTTGGTTTTGTACAATGGCATTGATGAAAAATACGATGAGTTACATTAGCATACAATACAATTCCACCTTGCTTTGCCTTTATACATACACGACAATTGTTAGTCATAATTTTAATTCCATGATTTTTCACTTCCACCTACGTTCGTTTGATGCACCTTTTTGTAAAAATAAACGAATGGTCTTCAAGGACTTCAGGCCTCGCGGCCATATTCACCCCTCTCCTTTTACATCGTATCTTACCACTATATGTGTGGCCTTGGTCGCTTTCGCATTTGCATCTCTCAAGCAACTCTGTATGCATCCATGTAAGAAAGTGCAACGACTGCGTACATACATACCTATACCTATATAAATATATTTTTACCGATAGGAAGACAACTATATACGTTTATATGTATATTTATGTACAATGAAAAAGATACTCGTATGTTTAACAATTGATGTATAATAATAAATTACAAATTTTTCATTCAAAAATAATATAATTGTCGTTGGCGTTTTGTCTGCTGATTGAGTAAATTATTCATTCTAATTTTTTTTTTTATTATGAATCATTTGCAATGTGAAATTTTTTTCTGTTGTATTATAATTAATTCTGAATGAAAAAAATTATTAAAAATTGTTTTCAGAGATTGAACGAGAATTTATTTTGATGCAAAAATAAATATTTGATTTTTTTCTCATGAATATAAATTAATTACTGTAGTATGAATTATTTTATTGATAAAGCAAATTTAATTTTCATTTGACAGTAAAGTAAATATTTTTATATATTATAATAATTTTAATATGTTTTTTTTTCTATTGAAAAAATATTTTATTATCTAAAATTTAATTTTCAATGTATTTAGCTTAGAGGTTACTTTAAAATAATTTTAACATGTTTGATTTCCACTTGTCTAGTTGGATAAAATGTGAAAGAAATTCAGAAATCTTTTGGGGGAAAATTCTCCAAATCCCACGAGTTGAAATTCTTCCCACAACGATCCTCACTAAATTCAAAAGCAATTTTACTATCGACAGGCAATCAAAGTCACATAAATACAACGAATATATATTCTACGTTGCATTGAAAATTCGATAAAAAAAATTATCAATAAAAGTCATTAGTATATCAATAATGAATTATTTTATTAAAATTCTAAAATCACAACTTGAGTCATTGCATCCACAAATAGAATAAAAAGATAAAAAAATATTTTATCTCTAATTAAAATTTTTAAAATAAAAATAAATATTATTTTCAAACAAAAAATCAAATAACAAACACAAAATCGTATTCCAAATTATTTATCACTCACCAATAAAGTATTCAACGAAATTCCACAAAACTTAAAAATAAATAATAAATAAAACAAAATACAAATGTCAAATTCCTATTTCCAATTGTTAAATTCAACATAAATCTTCTTCCATTCAAACACATCTCCCTAAAAACAATTAACAATCAATTCTAATTACAAAAAAAAAACGATAAACAACACAAATAGTAATTGTCTTCTACTAGTAATTTTTCTTTCTTGTTTTATTATTTTTTCTAAAAAGCTAAATAATACTCTTTAAGATTTTGAAATGTACATAACGATGAATTCTTCTTCACCTACTGTAATTAGCTAAAAGATCTATTGATAAAAGTATTATTGAATTTACATAGTAACGCTGATTCGAGGGCACGTGACGTGTAAGAGTAGTGCAGTCAGAAAACAACAGGGAGATCGAAAAAGAGAGGGGAAAAAAGATCGCAGCATCGATTGCGACTACTCGTAAGGTCACAGACCTGCGATCTGGTTGGCAGGCCATGTGTATACTCCCAACCCATCATGCCTCTTCTCAAACAATACCCATACAAGGACACAGATCCTGATATTTTATCCTCTACACATTGAAGAATATATCCATTATCTATACACTCGCAAATAAATATGCATATCGATCATCAAATCATCCGGCAATGAGTGATGACCACATATTATGTAATTCAATAAAATTAAGAACAGCAACGAAGGAAAAAAAATCCCAAATTCACAAATGATTAATTTTATACATTATTATATTTTTTTTTTTATTCCTTCAATTTTTTACATGTCACATTTATCGACAATATAATTTATAGGTGTGTTTTTTTGTGAATTTTATCACTGTATCTGTCAATGTACGTGAATATCATTTAGTTAACTGTCACAAATACATACAATGACGTGTATATGGTTATAAACGTCATAATATAAACTCATTAGTCATTAAAAGTCTGATGAGACTTGAGAGAGGCCCTTGACACGAGTCTACAGACCACTGTTATATATAACCGTATATACACATATACATATATGTTATTAAATACTGGAGTTGACACCATTTGACCTGTCTTCCCGCTCTAAACATCTTCAAACTTTAACAATACACTTTTATACACGTACATTTATATAGTAATGTATATGTTAAATGACTCATTTTATCATCAAAAAAGATAAACCAACCCGTCAACAATATGATAATTAAATAATACATAGACATGTATATATACATTATACATACCTTCATAAATAAGATGAAATAAAAATATATTTATACATAATAATATTTCATATCTTCATTATTCAAATATATTTTTACGAGTGACAGAAATAAATTGTCTGATGTCTGATCATAAAAGTAATCATTAGTCTGATTTAAAATTTCTATATCTACTTTAAAACCTCTCTTAAATCCGTACTATAAATGGCCATCAAATAAAATATCCGTTCAATGAATCCGTATAATAATTTTCTTCTTCACCCTCATCTTCATCTCTCGATCAAATTATATTTTTTTTTTTATCTTGCACAAATGAGGCATCGCCAATTTCATCATTCTACCTTCACTCATGGTAGCATATACATTCTCATACGTGTGCATATACACTTACACACACATATATACATATGTAAGTATATATAGTCATTAATTTTATTCGACCTAAAGAGTTAAGGAAACTCAAACCAATCCGTTCTAGCTGACGACTACTGAACTTGCTCGCACAATCTACCATTTCTCTCTTCCTCAGTCATTTCCTCATCCTTTTGCACGGCTGCACCTCCAATAATCACCTCCACCTTTTCTATATATATATATGTACGTTAAACATATATACATTGCGTCCTACCTCTTGAAAATTACTCTTTGGTGAAGTTTGAAAGAGTGAAGGATGCACCCAGGTTATACACTCTCAATGTTGTTTTTTTTTTTTGTTTTTATTTTTTTATTTATTTCTCCGTTATACACATACCAACGAATGACCTAAAGTACATTCGCGAATTACTCTGATACGCAAACAACGTGAATAAGAGAGAAGGCGGATGTTATGCAGAGAAATTACGAGTTTGGAGTGGTTTCAATCAAGTGAAAAAGCAAAAGAGAATTTTTTGGTGTGTATAAGTGAGTTTAAAATTCACATGCTTTAATGTATTGAATGTATGTATGTAAGTATTTATTTATTTATTTATATGTATATGTTTATGTATGGATGTGTATGTCTCTGAAATATTGCAAGTGGAATCTGGCAACAGGCGAATGCAAGCAGTCAAGCAATGTTTTCGAGGCTGCCCCCTGAACCGGATCGCGGCATTAACCTCCAACCATCGTGTTGTATTCATCGTTTTCTCTCTTTCGTTCGTTACTATATACCTCTTGCACATTTTCTCTGGTTGTTAATGCTTTTATATATGTATGCAATCTTATATTCGTCTTTCTCACCATCGTTTTCATCATCTTATTTATAACTTTTTATTTAAATATTTTTCATTGTCTCTTTCATCATCATTTCTGTTACTTTATGGATGAATTTTTATGTTCTTTTGTTTATTTTTACTTATTTAATGTAGAGCAAGATGAAAATCGGTGATGTAAATTTTTTATATTTATTAATTTTAAATTTTTACTATTTTTTAATTAATCACAAATCAATGATAAAATTTTTTCATTTTAATATTTTATTTATAGCGATTCAAAAAAATTATTTATAACATCTGTTCAATTTTATAATGAATTATTAATTAATTACAAAATTAATTATTAATTATAATCAATTATTAATTTAATAATTAATTAAAAATAATTTTTAATTAATCACAAATCACTGATAAAATTTTTTGATTTTTATATTTTATTTATAGCGATTCAAAAAAATTATTTATAACATCTGTTCAATTTTATAATCAATTATTAATTAATTACAAAATTAATTATCAATTATAATCAATTATTAATTTAATAATT
Source organism: Microctonus hyperodae (assembly GCA_030347285.1). NCBI lineage: Eukaryota > Metazoa > Arthropoda > Insecta > Hymenoptera > Braconidae > Microctonus > Microctonus hyperodae. The sequence goes on from JAQQBR010000002.1 coordinate 3,447,522, forward strand.
AATTAAAAATAATTTTTAATTTATCACAAATCAATAATAAAATTTTTTCATTTTAATATTTTATTTTTATCGATTCAACAAAATTATTTATAATATCTCATGACTTTGAGAACAACAATAAAAGTTTTTTTTATTATACTCCAATTTTTTTTCTCTCAACTATAAATTGATACATTTAATTTAAATATTCCAATTTTCTGTAATTTACCTTCACTACTAATAACCTCTGCCAAGAAACGTCTATAAACTAAATAAAAAAATTATTCTAAACCTTCATGAAATATATACTTATTACCTACATATATAAATGTTTAAAGTGCATATTATTGCAGCTGTATTGCCATCAAGCAATTACGAAAAGTTATTACTTACTGTGGCTTAATTTCGTCATATTTTCTTGGCTCTCACTTGAATATTCACCGACCATGGATTTATATATCAACCACATATAGATATTTCTATATACATACCCATGTTTATGTATGTATATATACAATGTACAAGAACATCGTACAGCCTGTGCGCTTACAGTAGCCATTGCACTAACAGTAGAGTACATGCACTCCTGGTTGAAACTATTAGTCAACCTTGTGTCCAAGTAATTACGGTGTACCACCACGGTAATCTTGGATCATGGTGAACGTGTTGCTTCTGTCTTTTCTCTCTATACCACTATTACTAACTTCTCCACCTAAATTATAATCCTCCTACTATTCCTATTATATTTACCAGGTTCAATTTCGAATTACACTAAATATCATTCTACAATAAATGTACATTTATTATTTCTTAATATAAATATTTTTTTCTTTCATATATTAATTGTATAAATTTTATTTCTTTTTTATTCTCCACATTCATAGGCTACACAAGTCGAATATAGTTTTATTCAAGTGCTGTATATTTATTTAATTAATTTATTGATGAAGAAAACAAATATATAAAATTATAAAATTCTTATTGCGAATTGATTTATTTTTTCAGAGGCTGCAATTAAAAAATTAATTTAATTTATTAAATAATACATGTATATTTATATATGTAGATAAAAATATATATGTATTATTATATATAAATATAATAATATATATTTTTATATATGTAGATAAAAAAAAAAGTGATTTCTTGATATAAATAATTTTTACAACGTAATTATTTTTATTTTTGTATTACTAACGTAATTGAAAAATATTTTATTTGTTTATTGCTTTCTTAAATAAATAAAAGACAGACATTTGTAAATAATGAATGAGTGATTAAATATTTAAATACAACTGTAATTTAATTTTAATAATTTTTTTTTTATTTGTATTATCTATATTTTTCCTACTTACATGTGCATCAAGTTGAAGTGTATCTCGTATTTATCAAAATTAAACAATTTTATTTTTATATGAAAATATGTCATTGAGTTCACGCAGTGAATTTCCTCATTCCTTATATATTTATTTATATACATATGTATAAATGAATTACATGTATACAGTAAAGTGCGCGTACACTGGAGGCAAACTCATTTCAATTACGTACCTGTCATGACATACGGGCAAACATCAGGCGCTAATGCGTTTCTTTCATCCATCCATGTCGTTGCCAACACGACGATGACTCAGCCAATGAAGTTTATTTGCGATTGTATAAAAATGTTGTGTGTATCAACAGTGAAATTGAACATATTTTAATAATGTTTTTGAGTATCAATCATTTTATTTCATTCATATTTTTATTTAACTCTCGTAATAATATTCATATTAATCATAAAAATTTTACAAATGAATATAATTTTTTTTTTTTCGTGAGAATAAATATTGGACTGAGTTTTGTAGAGTTTTATATTATTAAATAATGAGAGTTTTGGATTAATTATAAATTGGGATGAGTTTATATTTTATATTATTAATTCGGTAGTGGATAAATTTAAATTTAAAATTAAATATTAATTAATTTCATAGTATGAATCATTGAAATAAATTGTAGGAATTGTTAATAATTCTTGAATGATAAAATGAATACGTGTATCTATTTGAATTATTAATCTGTATTAATTGTTTTGTTGAAATTACATCATTGAAATAATTAATATTCAATATCCTGATTGAATAAAATAATATGTTTATATTATTTAATATTAAATAAATTCAATTAGATAAATTTAATTATATTAATATTATATTTTAAAATACAATTCAATATTTTTATGTCATTTTATTTTCTGTGAATGAATTATTATTACGTTGTAATAGTAACTTGTAAAAATTATCGAAGCTAACTAACGGAAATAGGATGAAATGAAAAAATAAAAAAGTAAAGAAAAAAATCTGGTAATTTTGCTCTCATATATGACGTGTCCGCCACTTATTTTACTGTAATTTTATAGTTTTATGAAGTGAAAAAAGAAATAAATAAATAAATATAATGAAAGAAAGAGGAGAAATCATGTGGCAGTGAAATAGGGAGATTACATGCTCAGTTTGCAACGTAGTATTTACGAGTAATCAGAAGTCTGGAGCGCCATAAACATAATTAAATGTATACCGAGTAACTAGTGGTCCCCGGACAGGCCCCAACGTTTAGGTTAATTAGCTCTCAAGAGGTAAAATTCCCCTCTTACATTACTGTATGAATAAATACATAGGTATATATAATACTCTCAACGTATTTCCTGTAAATTAAAGTGTATGTCACGCCCTGCATCACCATCATATCCGTAATTGCTCGTAACACCTGACAAAACTTCATTCACAATGTCTGACTTGAATTTATTTCAGGTAATTGTATTTATTTTTTATAAATGTCATTTGTCTTCAAAACATTCTGGGATTTTTAAGCGACACATATTTTTTAAATTGTTTAACATGTATCTCAAGACGTTAAATTGACGGTTTAATGTTTTTTTTTTGGGGGGGATTATTGAAAGAATGTTTGTGGTAAAATAAAATCAATGATATATTTTATTTTGTCAATAGTGAATTTTATAAATGAATGAAAAATATAAAAAAAAATTTTTTTTTATCATGTGTTGGATTTGTTGACAGTGTATTTGTTTGAGATATGAATATACATTTTTTAATGAAGATGAATTAATAAAAAAGAATGATGATAATTATTTAAAAAAATAAATAATCAATTTTGATTAAATTATTTTTAATATTTTATATTATATATTTTTCTGAAATGTTTGTCTTCTCTTTTATTAAATATTACATTTTTTAATTTCATATAAAAACTGTTTGATGATAAAATAATTGTACGATAAACTGGGCTAATATTACACAAGTATATTTAAATTAATATTACCTTCAAGTAATTGGAAATAAAAATTTGAATTTACATCCAAAAACGAAGTAACTACCCAACAATTTAAAAGTAAAACCCAATGTCTAAATATTCATCATTATATATTTCCTCAAATGTTAATTAATCATTCACTTATAACTAAGTTGTATATACTACAAATATATATTATCCAATTATTCAAATTAACAATAAAACAAATATTAAAAATAAACAAAAAAAAAACCTCTTTAAAATATCTGAATAAATTTTTACAGTTTACATAAATCTCATGTTTAAATTTCCAAATTAAAAATATTATTTCACAAATGGACAGTGATTTTAAATATTTATATAAGTGTGCACTTATACATTAAATACATATGCATGTGTGTGTGGGTATTTATAAAGATGAAATAATCATTATTGATAATTTTTACGATAAAACATTTTTTATGATACTCCAAAAATATTTTCCCGTTGGAAATAATATTCAAAAGGCGTTTGCTTAGTCGCGGTGGCTCTTAAAATTTAACTGAAACAGTCAATTAGCAAATACTTTTGGCCTCGAATGATTAAGCCAGTACATAAGTAAGTATATATGTACAAGCATCAACACGTCGCGCGTTAACCAATGTGTGGATGCATCCTCATTTTTTTTTTCTTCTTATATTTTTCACTCATTATTTTTTCTTTTTTTTTACGACGAACGATATATGTCCCTGAGAGTGTGTATAGCTAGCGAGAAGAATATCCTTTATTATTGGGATCATGATAATTGTAATTAGAGAGTAATAACGGGTGCTCGTAAACGTTAAGACGAGAGTTGAAGATAACGGAGAGCACTTTTGCCATTTGATGTCTCCATGATTTTTTGTTACATAAAAGTGTGCACACTTTTCTACAGTGTTCAATTGTAAGAAGGGAATGGAAATAAGAAATGTAAGAAAACGAGAAAAAGAAAAAACATATAGAATTTTTTTCCTTTACAATCCAGACTTATATCACGAACTTTAAGTTCTCAATATAATCTTTATGAGTGACTCCACATATAAACATACAAAGTGGCTATATTTCACAGTAATTTAATGACACGATTAAATAAAAATTACTTTAATCACGTTTTGAATAATTCACTGGTACTCTAATAAACAAGAAAAAAAAATAAAATAAAAATAAAATAGAAAGAAATAAATAAAAAACACAACGTGAAAATAACGATGCAAAATTCTAAAATAATAGCGTATAATTTAAAACAAAAAATACCACATTTAATTTCAATTAATTTTCACTGATGGCAACATCGAGTTAGATATCAATCGACTAAGTGTTTTTTGCATGCAATAAACATATTATATATACCATATATATCCACTCCAATTCATATAAAAAAAAAAAAAAGGAAAAAAAAATTGTATAACAATTTTAATTTTATTACTTGGCAAATAAAAGCGTAAAAAAAATATTGAATATTATTATTGCAACTGAATATCATCGCAATATTCCGAAGTGCATGCATATATATAAAAAGGATGTAACATTAGTAAATATACATGAATACATAATAGTAAATATATAGACATACAAAGTACAATTGATATTGTGTAGGCTTAAAATTACTTGAAAAGACCCCCCGCGTTAATCCAACGATAAAATCTGGTGCAAGTTGAGTCTATACATATATATAAATGTCTATATATGTATATATGTATACATAGATATAACTATATATTATATACAATATAAGTGCGACGGTTCGGTGGTCGCAAAGTGCATGCAAGCGGTGTTATACGAATTGCTGATACTTCATTTTCCTTTATTCCAAATGCAGCTCACACGCGCGCAATGTTCCAAGGTAATCAAGCGTATTTTGCAATTATGTATGCATAATATATATGCTTATATGTATGTATTTGTCCATACATAGAATGTATATACATATGACTTTAAATATTACGCACTGGTTCACGAATTGACGAACAAATAAGAGAGAACTTTGACACGCTAACATTTTCTTAATATTTATAAGTTATTATTTCAACTTTAATGTTGTTTTATGTATGTATAATATTCATGTGTGTATGTATGTATATATGTATGGATGGTTGTAAGTGTGCATGAGAAATTCATGCTATTGACGACCCTCGGTTTTCCATCCCCTTTGCGTGGTCATGTGATTTTTTTTTTTACTTTTGTGTGTTTTCACTATTTTTTTTTTGTACACAGTCTGCAATGTAATTTTCATTTTTAAATAGATGACTACATGTCATTTGTGATGCGTGATGGTATTATTATTGTTATTTGCAGTGTGGTGTGGTGAAATAAAAATTATGTATTTATAATTGATATTTATTATTTCAATGAAATAATTAAATTGAATTATATGTTGGAGTTGTATTTATTGTGAATATAATTGATTTATTAATTGTCATGTATTAATTTTGATTTTTGTAAATAATGTATTTTTATAATTGAATTTTAATTGAAAAAATTGCTAAATGAATTTAATCTTTATAATAAATAATATTACGTTA
>JAQQBR010000002.1:3488143-3502525 GCA_030347285.1 Microctonus hyperodae
ATATGTATATGGATATATAAATAAACATTTAATATTGATTTGATAACAGGAAATAAATATGAGTTGGTTCAGGTGATACTATATAAATATTTCCCGTGCTATTAATTAATAGCATTTATGTGTATATTTATTTTTTGTGTAAGTACGTTTATATAAATATAAACAATTGAATATAATTTGATATTTAATTATCAATAGAATGCGAGTTAAATAAATAAAATGAAATAATGAATAAATGTCGAAATATTTTTATTTATTCTTTTCAATGAAGTGTAAAAATTTTTTAATTTACTGATGGTGAAATAAAAATTATATTTTCAACAATTAAATTTATTATTATTGATATTTCATAATTATAATTATTATTTATAATCGCCAATAAATATTATAAATTATAAATATAATTTTTTTTTGTATAAATTAATTTAAAATTTCGAGTCGAAGGATGAAACAATTATATTAAAAAAATAAATTATTGATTAAAAATATAAATAGAAATTATTATTTATAATTGATTTTGGATATTAAAATTTATGTTATAAAGTAATTAATTATTTAATTATATATGTGTAAACAAATGATACTAAATTAATTTTTTTTTTGTTAATTTTTGTTTTCTTTCATGAGTAATTATATTAAATTTATAACAATACTCTGAAAATTAATATTAATATACACAATTATGTTTCATATTTTTACTTAATTAATATATATTTATATTATTTTTTTGCATGCAATTCATATGCAAATAAGAAAAACAATTGAAGCAGTTGTCAATCCAAATGGCAAGTAGTGCTTGGCGTCTTATTAAAATTTATCTCTTGTTGGTTCTCAAGTTTTCAGCAAATTCACTATGGAAAAGATGAGAGAGACAAGCAAATTATACATAGTGTTTTCTCCAACGATACAGAGATGAAGAAGAAAAATGAGAAGGAGAAGAAGAGAGATAGGGCGAAATACATAAACAAAATGCTTGAGGACGTCATCGGGGCGGCGAACCGTTTGCTACGAGGGTTGCTAGCACGCCAAGCAGCACAACCCCTTGACACGAACTGATGAATATCTCGAGGCAAAAGACGGGCCAAGATGGGTGAGGCAAGAAGACAAAAAGAGAACGAGAATGCAAGTGAGAATGAAGTTTTAGAGTGAAAGTAGAGGCGCACCCGGGTGAATTGAACAAACGATATTACTATCTAATTCCATCGTCTTGAATTTCACACTGCAGAGTCAAATTTCTTCATTTTCATTTGTATGTACTTGAAGTATTTACACCACATTTTCTATTAAAGATGTATATAGTACTTTATATTTTTTATTTATTTGATTTCTTATTATTTTAGTTCTGTTTATTTATTTTAGTGTGTTATTTATTTATTGAAATTTTTTTATTAGTATTTATTATTAATATAAAATGAAGAACAAAAATTTTATTCATTCTACTTATCTGTTTATTTTTCTTTCATTTATTTTTTCTTACTGATTTTATTTGCAATTGAAAATATTAATGTTTCATATTTAAATAATTTTTTATACAATTTTAAAATAATATTAATAATTATATCATATCAATTATTGAATAATTTTAATTATTACTTTGTTTATTTATTAAATTTATTCTCAATGAAACTCAGATAAAAATTTTAATTGAAGTTAAAAAATTATATTTTTATTAATTTTCTTTTAATTCTCCAAGTGGAATATTTTTCCTGTTGGAATTTTTTATATGTTTAATTTTTACACAAATTCTCAAATAAATATTCTTTCAAATTCATGTTTGATTCAATGCGGATTAGGGGAGAAAAATATTCCACAAAATTGAGGAGAAAAAAAAATATCTTTCAGTAAATCGATTTACTAAAACCGGATGCCCCAATTAGCTCAAGTGGCCTCTGATGTACATAACATATACACATAACTCTTGAAGTGTACCGAGATTTCCGGTGGTGCATCCGTTCGATTTGCTACTGGGTGACGATCTAGAAAATGCATCAGCGGCGCTCAGGTAACCACCAAAGAGGACAGGTCAGCTACACGGGTGGGTGGATTTAGTCTGTTATGCGCGAAGTTAGTCAGGTTGTATGCCGGAGATTTGCTCCGCTGAGTTTTATGTGAGCCAAAGCCGATGGCTTCTTTTTTTTTCTCTTCTTCCATTTCGTATCTCTCTTCATCATTTGTATTTTTTATTTTCAGAACTCCCACAGCGTTAACAATACCAAAATTTACCAATTATTGAATATACTTTTTTCTCATTTCAATTATTCATTCATTAAATTATCATTCAAGCATTTAATTATATTTTTAAAGTCATCTGAAAATGGCAAAAGAAATTTTTTTATAGTTATGAGATAAATATACTTAAAGTTTTTACGGTTGAATAAAAGATAAGTCATTGGTGAACTGGGAATTGAGTTTTTGTTGAAATGAAATTGATGCTTTGAGTTTTTTATTTATTTTATCAGAAATTTAAATTATATATTATGATAAATAATTTTATGTTGACCTTTACTAGTTTTATTATGGTAGAATAAATTAAAAAATAGTAATATAATATGTTTATAATAATGATTATGATTTTAATAAATTTAAAAACAATTCTGTTTGTATTATAAGTAAAGGAAAAGGTGGTAATATTGCGCCTCTTTTATTATTTAACAAGCAATTCACTGCGCTTTCTCAGAAGTCATTCAAAGTTGTTTTTACAAGTCCCCAAACTATCGTAAAAGGCATTTTGTTATGAATTATATTCCAAACAGCAAGTGATTCATATATCTTATTGTAAAATTGTTTTGAAAGTTCATAAAAAAAATATAAATTATACCAATTTCTTCATTTAAAATACAAAAAAAATTATTCTATTTCTTCCATCAATTTCTCAACATAAATTTCACCACTATTTAAATCTCCCCAAAAATACAACATATCATTTGATTCCCGATACTCTCCATTTCTTATTAAAACTCCCTAAATAAAAATTTACAAATCACCAACAAAAATTTCAACACAACTTTCTCACAAATAAACTCAACTCCAAATACTCCAAAAAATTTTTTTCACACCTCACAATATTCTCAAATCACCTATAAACAATCCCAACTCGTTTCCTCATAAAAAACCCTCTCAAAAAAAAAATTAAAAAAATCAAACAAACAACAAACACTGCATGATAAAACTCTCTTCATCATTTTCAATAAATCAACATAAACAAATTAATTATACACCCAAACTTTTCAATGACGTAACAACCCCATATTACCCTACACATACTAATCATCCACTCTCAAATATCACATTTCAACAATCATATACAAACCCATAAAAAATACATAAGATTGATTGCATAATAAACATTGTCACACGCAGGAAGGAAATGAAAATTTGAATCTACATAAACCCATATAATTATTTTCCATATCCATACACACACACGCCCATACATTCATACATATCTCCACAAATAAATTGCCTATATACATACATACATACATATAACATACATCATATACACATTAAATACATAAAAGAAATACAATTAACGTATAACTAAAATTGTTTACATTATTCTCAATTTATCTACAAGCATTGTTGATATAATTTACGCTTGACGTAGTATATCACCTACAAAGTATATAATAACATAAACTTCGTATACATAATATATACATAATACATATCCCACAATAACTACTATAGTAAATATGTACTAATGTCAATTTCGAGCATGATTCCGGTTGTCGCATTACATACACCACAATCATTGTTCTAATGGTGAGTATATAAGGATTATTATCAGTAACTAGTTACAACACGTTGTGAAAATAACGAAATAGAACACTATATGCTATGTTGCAATATTTATATATGTGTGTGTGTGTGTGGGTATGTATTGCAAGCCGCACTTGGCACTGAAACTTCGACAGGGATATCTCTCAGAAGGGAGATTGGATCTGTCGACCGCTCTTGCGCCAATGTATGTAGTGTATTTATGTATTTATTTATCTGGCTGTGTGTGTTTTTAGAGATATATGTGTCTGTATGTGTGTATGTCTCATGAGAGAACAGCCGCGCTCTCGATCGTGATCGTCAGTGACTATGTAATTACATCGTAATTTATGCGTGTCACGCGGCTTCGTGCTCTGGAACATTGTGGAACGCGCTAGTTCACTCGTTTACTGAGAGAGATATATTTTTTATTGTATGTGTATGTATAAATGTTGGAGGATTTTTTTTTTTTTTTACATTGGGTTCTGGTGGAGGTTTTACTTCCTGATGTGATAACGTGCGGATGTTTTATAAATCCGGAGAAGAAAGAGGAATTGAATTTATACAAAGGAAATTATGATTTATTGTTTTTTGTAATATTTATTATTGGAAATTGTAATTTTATTTTTTATGTTTGATTGATTTTTTTTATTTGTGTATATTGGAGGGAGGTTTGTATAATTTTTTAAATGATTGATGAAATTTTTTTGATGAAGAGGTTAATAATTATTTGATGCTTTGAATAATAGAAAGGAAAATTATAGAGTGTAAAATTTTATTTATTTTGAGTTGTTTATTATGTTTTTTATGAGATGAATTTTTTAAATGATTTGTGTGTTTGTTTTCTTGGATAGTGATCGCAACTTGTTGGCGATTTAATCACATCTGTAGAAAATGTGGATTTTTCCAGTGGGAATGAAGAGGAAAAAAGCGAAGGAAAAAAAGTAAATAAATAAAAATATAAAAAATATAAGAAAAAACAAATAATGTGAAATATATATACTCAAACGTGGTTAAATTCAGGCTCTCGCTTTGGGAATAATTCAAGAGGTAACTCTATAAACATACTTTACCCCCAAACGATATATATATCTGTTAATACGATATATCGATAGGTAAAAGTGCGACAGAAATTTTATTTTTTTTATTTCTATTTTTTTTTATACACACAGGATCTGTCTATATTTGAAAAACATTTTATTTATACGAATTTGTTATTGAAACAAGAAGTAGGAAACAATTTTTAGACATTAAATGCGCACGATCGATATATAAATGTCAGGAAAGTTTACGCGATACTTTTCTTCTTTCATATGAGTTTATATTTATTTATTTTTTTCCCTTTTTTAGAAATATGTATAGAAAATATAAGTATACACATGTATACATTGTGTATGTATGTATATAATTTTTATACACGTCAGCGAAATTTCTCAGAAATATATAAAGTGGAGAAAAGTTTGTCGATATTCTCATCACGCGATTGTCATAATGCATTAACTTAAATCGATCGTTTGTTCTCGTAAAATTTTTCATTTTTATACATTTCTCCAGCTGGTTTATCTCATATAGACACGGTAAAATGTGAGGAAAAAAATAAATAAATAAATGAATAAATATATAAATGAATAAATAAGGATATAAAAATAAAAATAAAAAATGAAATCCACGTGCTCGTCGTTGAATCGCCGACCCAAATCGTAGTCACGTTGAGGTCGAGGTCGTAAACCCGCGCGCGCGACCAGGGTCATGGTTATGTATGAAAATAAAAGAAAACATTAAAAATAAAAAAGAAATTTTTTTAATAAAAAAAAATTCCAGACAGGGGGAGAAAAAAAATTAAAGTAGCGATACACATTTATCTAATATATAATGGTAATGGAGGATGAAATTGGTTTTGTACGATAGTGATAAAAATTCGAGAATAAAAATAAAAAATATTTATAAAGTATAAATACTATTTTGAAATACTAAAAACAAAGTTACAGTGATTATAAATAATAATATTAATTTATTTAGATATTTAGAATTATTTTTTTTTATCATAAATGAAATTGTAATTGAATTTTTATTTTGAATATTTAATAATTATTTGAAATGAATTTTATCTACTTGATGTTTTAATTTTTTTTATTATATACAATAATTAACTATTGAAGAGTCAATTGGTAAATTGAACAAAAAAATTAACTACAGTAAAAATAAAAATAAAATAAATTGAAATAATTAAATAGAATATTTTAAACTTCTTTTTTATTTCAAACAATTAATATTTTTTTTCAACTATAATATTAATTATTCAATGTATATAATTTTTTAATTGCAACAAATCGACATTTGATAACTATATGAAACACAAATTAAATAAAAAAAATTATTACATTTCTATAAATCCCATAACCAAAAATGCAAAAGAGCGAAAAAGAAAAATTTGTTTTCAATATTTTTTAAATTTTTTTTCTTCAAATATTTTTTTTATCTTCGGCATTTTAAAGAAACACAGAACACTCACATCAATGTAACACAACAACCACAGTATATATTTACATGTATATATATATATTGTACATAGTGAGTATATATTGAACGCTTTGGAGACGACGCGCACATTTACTCTGTGATTAAAAACTGACTTCATGCTTTTGAAATTGCGGACAAGAGGGAAATGAAGAAGCGAAGAGTATAAAGGGGGTTGGCGGAGACAGGGGTTAGATGGGAAAGTACATTGCGTCACAAGAGTGGTATAGAATATGGCGGTGTAGAAGGATGAAGAGGGCGAGCGACTAACGAGGGTTTGGACAGAGATCGAAAATGCACGAGTGCAAGAGTGAAACAAAATAAAGAGAGAAATGGAAAATGAAGAGAAATAAGAGTGGGAATTTTGTGTATTCGGTAGGTATTATACAATAGCATCCCCTCGGGCATTGCTTCAAATATATTTATTAAAACGAATGCACAGACGAGACGAATATAACAGATACTCGTACAAAATAATAAAGCAAAAAAAAAAGAATAAAATCTATTTTATATCTAAATAAAAATTGGAATTTTTTTTTTATCTACCTAACATTTATTTTCCATTTCGTGTAATAAAGTTAACTCAATGATTAATTTTTTTTATCCCTTATACAAATTATTTACGTATTTAATAAATAAATAAATAAGAATAAAAATTTTCTGAGAATTCTCACATTTATTTTGCCACTTTTTCCTTCTTTTATGTACCATCTACAATGTATTATGTATCCGTATATATAAGCTTTATATTCGTATTAAAGTTGGATATAGATAGGACGAAAATGGCCAAAGAGAATTGAGAGTGTGAGAGAACCAAATGTATATGTATACATGAAGAGAAATTGCTGAGAAGCCAATCAAAATGTTGAGCACGTTTCCGTGTACAGCACCAGATCGACTGCACGGAAGCAGTTATTCTCAGATTCATGATGAGAAGAGGTAGAGAGAGGAGAATGAGAGAGCATTGCAGTACATTGATATGCCTAGAAGCTCGTAATAAGTTATACCCATTGGACCCATGACGCATCAGTTGAAACACTAAACCTAATAAGTTAGTAATATTTTGCATATTACAAAATTACTTTCGATGATGTTATTATATGTATATCAGTATGTATTAGATGAAGTAAATTTATGAAACTAGTTTTATTATTTAGTTATTGGATATATAGTTTGAATTATATTAATGGAGAGAAATTTATGGTGAGAGACTGAATGAAAGGCGAAAGTAAAATTAAGAGGAATTTAAAAAAATTCAAATTTTATTGTAATGAATATATTATTGTCAAGTTGAATTTAATTAAATTATATTGTGTATATTTTTTTTTATTTGTGCGTATTATGTACAGTAAAGTGTCGGAATAATTACTGATTTACTCGTAATAATTAACTATTGAAGAGTCAATTGATAAATTAAATAAAAAAATTAACTACAGTAAAAATAAGAAAGAATAAATTCAATGTTTTAAATCTCATTTTTATTTCAAACTATTAATATTTTTTTTTTCGACTTTAAGATTAATTATTCAATGTAAAATTATTATTCACATTTATATCCTACAAATCTCCAAATATTATCCAAATTAATAATACAATATATCAAAAATTATCAAAAAAAAATTCGTAATACCTTTCTTCTGAATTTCACAAATAAAAATATTAATTCCGTTTTCAAACTCAATTTTTCATGTAAAACTTTTTCCAAATATTACACCTTAGGGTCTAATAAATATCCTTAATAAATAATCCTTTACCCTAATACAATATATCCATCTGATACATAAAAAAAAAAATTACTAATTCAATTTTGACAAAAACTGAAGCAATAAATATTTAACTTTAATATTAGTAACAAAAATCAAAAATGTGACTAAATCACATACATACACACACTCATTGTCATATGTACTAGTACATGTACAATAGACATATATTAATACATAAGAGTACATATGTATATGTATGATATATCCCCTTTTGGACTCGTGCAAATCAAGAGAAATCAAGGGGGATATGGGAGAGAAACGAGAAGCAAAATATAGAGAGAGACTTTGGCATGGAAGAATGGTTGAAGTTATATACAGACATTTGAGACCGGGGTATACTTAATGAATGGCAATGGCACACGCGTGTAAGTAAGGGACCATCGATATACACACTCCACAACTGTACCATCAAACCCCTTCTGTTGGAATGTATACGTATGTTCAGTGAGATATTTAATTGAAATACGAAGGCACGTTCCTGCGGTTGTGGTATCAGGACACACTCTCTACTCTATATATTCAGTGAGTTCTATTTGCCAGTTTCAATTTTGCCATTGTATATGACATTCAACGGTATATGTATGTGTGATTTTATTTTCTCTGACTTGTGATGATTAAAATTTAATTATCATTATTTTAAAATCGATAGATTATAATTTAGAAAATTTATATATTTATTGTATTATAATAAATTGTTTCGCAATCTTCTTATATTTTATTATCAAATTATTAAGATTAGAAATTATCAAACTGTATAAAAAAAAAAAATTTCAAATAATACTAAAGTCTTATAGTATAATTAATTCTACATTAAAAAAAAAAAAATATTTATTTCAATTAATATTCAATACTCACTTTAAACGAAGGTTATTTATTCGTTGTCTATAAATTTTTTTTTGTTTCAGTCTATATGTATTTATTATTAAAGATTCAATTGGGAAATAAATCAATTAATACATAGATCATCGAGACTTAAGCGTATTAAATTAATTGAATTGATTTATAAAAGTGTGAGAAGGGAGAAAAAATTGTGTATTTTTTTTTCTTCTTTTTTTTTTTTTACTGAGTATTAGGGATAAACTGATAAAACCCACAGGACAACTTTCCATAAGGGAGTTTTATTGACATGAGGGTATATAACTTTTTATATATAAATACACCTATATACTTTTACGTATAACATTGGCTTGGAGTAGCAGTACGATTTTCTGTGGGTTCCTTTTTCTCTATTTTTCCCTTCCTCTCCTTCAATACTATAAGCAATCTTGGTCGCCATGCATCAAGCTAATCTTCTCACTATATTTATTATAACTATATCGATACTCTGTATAGAAAATAAAATGGGGGAGATATACAGTCCTTGATGGTTTTGATTTAGATATCGACCAATAACACTACAGATATGTATATTGTTATGTGAATTAAAGTATATATTTATTATGATATATAATAGTTGGAAAATTGTATGATACAGACTTGTCAACAATACACATTATAAATATATATTTAGATGAATGTATGATTATATACGTTGGTATATAATATATGAAATTTAAATATTAATTTAGGTTTATAAATATTGTGATTTTATCATTTGATTTTATTGTCACTGGGTGAATGATATTGACGAATATAAATTTTTTTGACGAAGAATAACGATTGTTATGAGAGAATATTTTACTTGAGGTGATAAACAATATAATGAGTTTGAGATAACTAGTGTAATTGATTTTTTTTAAATTTTATTTCGGATTTATTTGACTATGATTTTAATGTCATGAATTTTTTCTTTTATAAAAAATTTATTTTACTTATTTTAATAAGGATTATATTTATTTGATTGTTAAATTTCGAAGTAATAAATGTGATATAAAATATTTCATTGATGTGTTAGAGAAGTAATTAATAAAAAATTGTTAATTATATAAAACAAAAATGAATAAATTATTTTTATTCCAAATATTATATTTGTTCTTTTTTTTTTATTCGCATTAAATTTTTCTTTTTATAATTTTATAATTGATTTAAATATTATTACTGTATAAAATTAAATGTTTAATTATCACAATTTTCATTTGCACCCAAATAAGATTGTCAATTCCAACTCTATGAATATAATATTATCACCCCTGACCCAAGGGATTTTTTAATAAGTATACAACGAGTTTTGAGTTATTATTAGATTATAACCCGAATGGTTTCAATCAGTCACTATAAAACCCCCTTTTTTCTTCACCACAATGGTGTTTAGTGGAGTAAAAAAAAAAAGAGTGACGGAGTAAATATCGTATAAACTTTAAAATTCATGTCTTTCTACTGTACCAGAAGTCGTTGTTGACACTAGGGATTTTTTTTTGTTCATTCTCTCATTCAGACAATCCGCTTTTCTCTCGCGTTCTTTTTTTTTTTTTACTTTCATTGTAGCCACCCCCCTTCTTCTCTTATTTGTTCATCGACAAATGCATCAGGCGAGATGAGAGACACGTGCACGACACATGTGTGAAATTCACAAGTGTATTATTACATATTACACAACATATAAAAATTAAATCCATTACTATCCACAATATATAATTAACGTCTGTAAATATTATACATTTATTAAATCAATAAAAATATAAAATATAATTTCCGAGAATATTTTTATGTCTGAATAATTTTCATAACCAAAACTGTAAATATATTATTATCAATTCTATTTTTCATGCAAATTTTTACCTTTGTTCTAAAATATCTCTACAGTATCAAATTTACATCTACTAATCAACGAAACATACATACATAATATTAAAAACGCAACAATATAATTCTCTTATCGTTCATGCGAAAAATTAATTTACTTGTATACACAAGTAATGTAAAAATAATGGAGAATTTACAGTGAGAGAGCTATAAACTATTTCCGATATACATACAGAAACATATAACAACCAAACACATTTAACATTACACAATTGTTTCATTCTTTTCAATTATTTCCCATTCACATGTATAAATATATCTACACGTTTATTATACACTACGTTATATTCAATAATTATTGGAGCAAACAAAGAGGTTAGCTTTCGTTATATTGTTTATTCTTTGTAATTTTTTTCGTTCCTTTTTTCTTGTTTATTTTCATCCACCAAGTTAAATCGAGATGGCACTTTGTATCTGGAAAAAGCGATTGCCTCTATCTATTTTACTCTTTCTATTTTTTTTTTCTCTCTTTATACTCATCTCACTCGCTCTTTCCCCCTGTCGGATTTGCATTTACATTGTTTGATGTTTTCGCGTCGCAAACTGCCTCCCAGCGGTGCCTCGTTCCAGTTCACCCGCTTTTCAAACCCCGATCCTCAGTTATATGCATCCAGTAGTGACATTTATATGTATATCTATGTGTGGGTTTGTGGATGTGATATATATATACTTTATGTAGGTGTATATATTCGCCGCTGGTTATTTGAAAACCCGGATACACATGAGATACGTCGTTAGAGAGAAGCGAAAAAAAATGTAATCGTTAAAATTAAATAATTTACACTTTAATGAACAAATTCGAGTATATAACGTAGATTTTTTTTTTTATGTTATATAATAGGGAGTCGTCATTTTTTTAATTGTTTGCATGGGAAAGAGGATGAAAAATTTTATGTGAGAGAAAAATTGTGAGAATTTATAATCAATGAAAAATTAATATTTGTTATTTTGATCAAATATAAATGAAAATATTTATTTTATTTTATTATTTTTATATTTCACTATTGTGAATGTTTATTTTTACTGTATTGATATTGTTATAGTTCGAATGTTTAACAATTATTTTGGAAGATAAATTTTTTTTTCATTGAAATAAAAATCTGAAAAAAAAACAAATTGAGATAAAAAAATTTTATTATGTTGAATTAAATTTTTTATGCATGTTTAGATACAGATAAACAAATAAAATAAATAGTTAATTGATTTTAAACAAATAAAATATACAGTTATTAAACAATATAATTTTATTTTATTGATAATTTAAATCGATCTTGAATTTATTTTACTAAAATTAAAAATATTCTGTTATTTTAAATTAATTTAATTTGACATTTTGATAATTCGTAATTATATTATCATCACTTTTAATTTTAGATAACAGTTTTATTGACAATTGATTAAATCAATATAAACCATGAAGTATATAAATAAATATATAAATAAATAACATTTATATAAATTCAATGTGACGACGTGGATAATTTATTTTTTATTTTATTCATTCTTTTTCTCTGCATTTTGATTTTACTGAGTGATAATAATGATGATGGCATATGATAATGAGGCATAAATGATATGATTGCTGAATATTAAATACATAAAATTATCATAATATATACATACATACATATGTGTTTATTGTTTAGTGATATTGCGTGATGATAATATACAATAGCATTAATTTAACAGTCGATCCTCCACAGACTTTGTTGTTTTATCGTCGATTTTATCCAACTTACATTATCGTATTTCATGAAAATATATTTATATATACCATGAATAAAATGAAATGAAACGAGAAAAAAAAAGATGATAATGACAGAGAAGAAATTGTAATATTCATGTAATTATTTATAAAACTAGAACACAAATTGCTCAATGTTATATTGATCATTTTTCTTGTATTTATTTATATTTACAGTTATGTTTATATGTATTGATATAAACTGGAAGTTGAAATTTTCTATTGTTAATGGTAATTTAATGTACAGTTCTGTTGAATAAAAATAGCATGTAGATATTATTTATGTATACAAATATTTCCACGTGGTTATTTGACTAGCAATAACAGAAACAATTTTTTTTCCATTACAATGCAATGAAAACCTCTTATTCCTTTCAAGTAAAATAATAAAAATTATTTTGTATGTATGTATGTATGTATGTATATATATGTTCATGGGTATGTATTATAAAATTAGTACTTAACATAAATGACTAAACTAATTGTTAAAATGATCCAATATTTTATCGGTTTTCTTCTAACTATTATTCTATAATGGAAAGAAAAAAATTGTTTTTTTTTTTTACCATCATGAAAAATCATTTTAAGATAATTATTTCGTTCAGAAAGAAATGTAAATACATAAACAATCATTATATCGTTTGAGAAATAGAATAAAAAATGGTAAAAAAAATGCCAGAAAACCTGTAATGTAAATTGAATACATTTGAAATATCTATTTTACAATGTGAAATGTATAAAAAAAAAACACTCGTTAATTAATAATTGAGAACTTGAGCGTTAAGTTTACGATGTTCTTCCAACAGTTTCGCAGTACTCTTAAGTTTTAACATTGTTAAAAGCACTAGCAAAATCCAGTTCGAGTTGTGCATATATAAGAACGTGTGTACATTTTTTTTTTTTTCATTTTGTTCTTCTTTATTTCTCATACCAATAATTTTTTTCTCTTCTTTTTTATATTTCTTCCAGTGTGCCAAGAAGATATGAGCTTCCGCAACGATAAACCGTAACTCGTCCATTGGTTGTCGAGTCAGACCTGCTTATTCCATCCGTCGTTAAATTTACACGGCACTTGGGTGATTATAAGGAAACTAAACCTCGCCTCGTAAACCTATGCCCAACGATTCTCGTGCTGAAATATTATATATGGATGGAGTTTATAAATGTATATGTTTATGTATACAGATATATTGTATTCAACATTTGTACTTGGTATATATCAAACAAATGTCGAGTTGTGTTGATGCTAAACAAAATTATTTGAATTTATATTACTATTGGAGAACGCTCATATAATTTATAAATGTGCACGAATATATTTTCCCATGTATCTAGAAATAAAAATTAACAATAGTAAATAGTTAAATAAATAAATACATATTTATGCGTATGGATAAATGTATATTTATATAAAAATATGAAATTATTTGTTGGAATAATTTTAATTGAGAATTTTATATTTTAATAAATTATGAAGAAATTATTTTATATTATTATCAATATTTTTTATTGTTGATTAATTTTTTTAATGTTGTTTATTTTATAGTTGACTATTAGGACGAGTTAATTATTTATATATTTATATTATTATTAAGAATTTTTATGAATATCAATAATTATAGTTTAGAAAAATTTGTAATTTAAAAAAACTCTTGAAAATAATTATTTTTATTTAAATTTATTTTATTTATTATTTTATATGCAAATTTAATTTATAAAGCACTGAAAAATACATGAGAATTTATACTAAAAGATGAGCTGCTTGAAAAATTTTGAAACAATTATTTTTTTACTTTTTAAATATAATGAATAAATATTTAAGAACAACAAAAAATATTATTGAGACATTTTTAA
>JAQQBR010000002.1:3512728-3525594 GCA_030347285.1 Microctonus hyperodae
CTGTCATTTGGATAGAATTCGATTTTTATTTATTTTTTTTTTTAATTCAAGGACAAATAGATGATTATTTATATTTTTTTTTTGACAGAACATTTATATCAAGGATTTCATGTTTCATGCCCTTGTATATTTGTATTTGTTAATTTTCAATTTATTTCTATGTGTTTAAGATGAAATGGGCGTGGAATAAATATTTATTATAAAGAAAAAAAAATTATAATTCTATACAAAATTTAAATACAATGTCAAGGTGAAGTGTGGCTTGTCAAAGATTAAAATTTTAATTCAATTCTTCTATTTTCTATTTAATTTATTTTCATATACACATCAGTTAATTTCAGCATGGATTACACGCTAATTAACTTCAAGAACATTTGAAATCTCATGTGAGAGGATTATAATCTTACTATATATTAAATAACTAACATATCGGTTTGTATGATGAGATTAATATTATTGTATTATAGATAGATAAATATTCTTAATCTATTCTTCTCTTTTCTTTTTTCCCATATTTTTTTTTCATCTTTATCTTAATACAACACTTTTTCCCATCACAGTAGAGTCAATTGAAGCATTAAAACCGCCAACAGATGAAATAAAAAAAATGGTATACGAAAAAAAAATACAGGAAAAAAATTTCTTGTAGAAAATAAATATTGTTATATTTATTTTTTGTTTTACTTCGTGTACGGTCATTAGATTCACCTTCAAGCTGGCCCTTGAGATGCCACGTGCACACTGTGAGGATTTTGGATTTATGGATGTGGCACACGCGTGTGTGAAGCGTGAAATAAAAATAAGAAGGTGAAAAATAAAAAAAAAAATATTTGTATGGAGCAGGAGAAAAAATATAAAATATAAAAATTATAAAATAAATTCAGCATCATCAATGAAATTTATATGTATATAAAATGGGTATATAGAAAATATAAAAATGTTGTGGGTGAGTGTGTTTTACTTAGACAAGTGCTGCGTTGAGGGAATTTAATGTTATTGGAGGTCACCAGGAAACCAAACGCGTGCACAGTCGTTCATTTATTGTGCTATCTATAAGGCAAAGAACTGTTTTATATAACAAAAACAGCTGGTCTATGTATGTGTAATGCGTCATTTATGTACTTTAACCTTGGGCCAAAATATTTATTCATACAGTCATACAAGTACATAAATAATTATGCGTTTTATACACATGTGTGATGACCAATATTTTTCGATTAAATCTGTATGTTTATTTCTGTATTTATTGTTGTTAGATTATTTGTAATTTTTATTGCGATTTAATATCAGGATAACATGTGTGGATAATGGAAAATTATTATTATACGTATTTTTATGTTTATAAATAATAATTAGTGCGAGAGAAATTTTTTTTTATTCTTTTAAATTTAAAATCAAAAATTCGTTTTTATTTTTAGATTAATAATTGTTTCATATTTTTTATTATTTTTTGACGATGCTCCTTGTGTTTGGAATTTATTTATTTATTCATTAAAATTATTGTAATAAAACATTTGGAGATATTGAGAAGAATTATTTTAATTTTTTATTATTTTTTGACTTACTTTATGACTTTTTCTAATAATTCTATTTTCTTTTTTTTTCATTATAAAATTATATTGTTAGCAAATTCTACTTTGGCACAGTCTTCCCAATATAAAAAAAATAATATGTAAATTAAATCTTACTATTTTCTGAAAATAATATTCAATAAATAATAATTTTTCTTTGTCTCTCTGACCTGATGTATAACTTAAAATTGATATTTATTTATTTATTAATATTCCATTGAGAATATTGATGAAGAAATATATCAGTCCACGAGCAACTCACTCCCAGCGTGATAAAAAAAAATGCCTCAACATAATAAATAAAAAAGCGTGGACAGAGAAAAATATAAAAAATGAAACAAAAATAAAAACACAAAAACAAAAATCAGATGTTGGGATTTCATCGTATTTTCTGGACCTCTGAGGTTTTTTTTTCCTCTCACACTCAACTATTCCAACAGTTTTGTCACGTACATACGTATGTATATACTTATGTACATGTATCTGCTAACCATCAGAAAAGAAATAAAATAAAAATAAAATAGGAAAAATTTACCAAACCCACCAATTCATTTCAAGTGCTACGTTATAAAGCGTAAGGATAAAATCGTTGTTTAACTACACCCACTTATATTTACATACTTTCTGGAATATATTTTCAATATTCTAGACATTCACATCTTTATGTTTATATATACATATACATGTGCGATGTGAAAGAACTTTACTGAGAGATTTGGGACTTACAATTTAAAAGAACATGATTTTTCAGACACGTAGAACGATAAATAGTTCTTCTCTGTGCATCACGCTTACAATTTATTTATTACTCATTTTTATTTCCACTTATGAAGTATACAAACATATATATATATATATATATACATACAATCAGAAATGTAATTTAAATTTACTCTCATTTAAAATCTTGCTCTGAATATAAATTACTCAGTGATATAAAATACTTACATGATTTTACATTTATCTAAATTTATTTTTCTCAAAACTATATTCATTTTTCAACACCGCCACAATTCCACGAATTTCCCAATATTTTTTATAATATACTCGTGGAAAATTCCAACTTGAAATAAATAGTAAATAATTTCCATCGTTACACTCAACAATTTATTTATACATTGCGCAATTTTTCTTATCAATGACAATTAAATTCATTACAACCATCAAAAAATTATGAATAATTTAACATTCAACAACTTCCCATACAACAAATTAAAATACTCAATGACACACTTTCAAATATTAAATAATGTCTAAATCATTATTACAAAAAAAAAATCCATTACTTTACCATGTATATAAAAATTTTAATTATTACCAAACAGTCCATAAATTAAATTATCAAATAGCAATAATATTAAATCCAAAACTATATACACCATATTTAAATTCCCTAAAGCAATTTAAATAAATATTTAACAAAAAATTATATCACATACTCATAATTTATAAACTTCAACATAATTAAATAAAAATTTCCTCCTCGCCGAAAATATATTAAAAAATTTCAAATATACAATTCAGCTGTATAAACAAATATTTATATATTTATAAATAAAAATTTTTTCGGATATACTTTCAAACATATGTATATATATATTGCTTTATATACACTGGCCACGATACACGTTTTCGTCGTAAGTTTATCCCACCTGCCAGGTCACGTAGATCGTAAATTACGACGATCGTAAATGGGCCCCGGACGATTTTCTCAATATCGCCCAGCGCCTTATACGTGTAACATTTATTATTTATTTTGTTTTTATTTTTACTGAACAAGCATAGAAAAAAGAATAACACCAGCATATATACAGAGAATGAACGAAACGAAGAAAGAAAAAATATAAAGATGAAAAGTGCACTAGATGGAAAACGTGCACTAGAGTATATAATACACACCAATAAAACCAAACTAAAAATGCCAAACACTCAAAAAAAAAAAATAGAAAATAATAATAAAACATATAAACATCAATTTCAATATAATCTTTATTACATTTTCTATAAATAAATATTACAAAAAAATTATTTCTATTATCAATTTTACTCTTTCTTTTATGAAATTAACTTAATTGGTATTTTATTTATATCTCTACGTATATAGATGTGTATAATATTTATGTATGTGCATTACCAATACATCGACGTGTATGCGGATGGAGTAAGGATCATTATGGTTAGCCCCAACGGGTTTCTCAAGCGAGAAAACGAAGATTGCAAATGCGAAGAAGAAAAAGGAAGGGAAGAAAAAATTAAATAAAATGGACTGCTGCAGATATTCTCTCGTCGCCTCATCCCGGATGAAAGCGATTGGTAATGAACGAGCGCACGTGCGCGCGTGCGAATCTCGTCGCCTGACTCGTGCTACTACCAACCATGCGCACACTCGTACTTTTAAATATATATGTATAGCTATACATAAACATATATTCATATAACATGAATGTATAGCCGAACCAATTAACCGATACGCGAACGCTTAACGGTTATTATCTGATATAACTGGACGATGACTAAATTAAAACTATAATGGATGAGTGTTGTGTGAGCTAGTTCAATTTGTCACGCGCACTCGCATCAATATGTGTAAGTATGAATATGTATATTTATGTTTGCTCATCATTTTAAATCTAGTTGTCTTGTCCTCCTGTTTTTTCTTGTCTTGGTTTTATTTTATTTTAGTGTTTTATGTATATTTTTTTTTTATTGGAAATTATTATGTTCGTTGATAGTTAATTATTTATTTATGAGGTAAGGCGATGTTTATATTGATAGATTGATTTTGAATAAATTAAGAGGATAAATTTAATTGTTTTTATATAGGTGAATTTTATTTTATTTTAATTCAGAAATAAATTTGATGGATTTTAAAATTTCGATTAAATATTTATTTTTACTGATATCAGTAAATTAATTTATTTATGTAATTTTTTATTTTTTTTAGTAATTGATTTATATTTTTATTATTCTGTATTTTACTTGGAGAAAATAATTAAAATGTAATTTATACTCAAAGTGGAGTACAATAAAATTTTCAGAATAATCCAAATGATTTTTAGTTTATGTATATAAAAATAAATATAAAATATCTAAAACACTTTAACCAATAATTTATTTATCTAGTTAACGAATAAATAAAAAAAGTTAAACTTAAATTGAACGAAAAAAATTTTTATTAAAAGTGATACAAATTCCCAAAAATAAATCTTCCCATGAAACGAATTAAATCAATAATTTATTATTCTCAAATAAAATAAAAATAATATTATCAAATGACAATAAAAATAATTAATCATTACCATTCGATACATTTAATAATTTATTATAAATAATTTTACATATAACTACTATAGTTAATGAAAATATTATTATCAACATACACTGATAATCTTTCTCAATACATTACATACATATTATCATGTGTTTTATTTTATTAATTTAATATTATGACTTGTCGAGGACAAACATTAGTAATATTTATACTGATATTATATATCAATGTTATGATTTTATATGCAATGATTAATCTCCATAGTCTTTTCAGTATCCAATGGGATCGTCCTAAAAACTAAGATAATGCAGCATGGATTTTATATAAGACAATAACCATCCATTATTTTTCATGATTCACATTATATACATATAATATAATAATACAAGATAAAGTCACACACGGCAATTGCGTTTTGCACTTTGCCCTGTAAACGTTGACGTTATATGTATACGTTGCACGTGCGCGCATTTAAACGATTTAAATATACTCAATATACATGTATTATAATATATATTATGTATACTGACAGATGTGTGTAAGATTGAATATTAAAAATAAAATTAAAAAAATATGTTAAGATGATATAAATTTTCTTGATATCACATTTAGCTTGAGTGATTATAAACTATTTTAATGATTATATTATTGACTTGTGCGCAAATAATTAGCTATTAATTTTACTGCGTGCTATATTCATCGTTCCCTTTGTTCATTATTTGTCGAACAAACTTGATAAGCGAGAGTGACTATTAGTTAATGAATAAATAAAAATTCTTTGGGAAAAAAATTTTTATTCAAGTAAAAATATTAATAAGGTCATGATGTATTCAATATGGATATGTTAACAATATTATAATTATTTATATTATTATGTCGTGTAAGTACAAACTTTTAAACATTAATGATTGATTGGATAATCTCATTGTCGTGTATAATTCATGTTGAAATTTTTATTTATTTATTTTTTCGCCTCTTTTAGTATTTTTATATTGTTTTATTTTTTTTTCTACCCCGTTCGGTAATTCGAGATTAAATCAGCTTAATTGCACAACTGAAATAATTACAATCACGCATATACAAGTAACATTCAAACGTATATACGCATATATGTATTTTTTATTTGTTTCAACAATTAATTAGATATTAAATCGTGTCAGTAACGTACAGAGTCAGATGCTATATTGTCATGTATTTGATTAAATTGATTGATTTGAATATTTATTTAATTTGTATTTTTTATTTCACCGATGAATTATATTTATTTAATGCTATCTGTATGATTTTTTGATTTAATAATTATGATGTAATTTTAATAAATTTTCGAGTGTTTGAAGGAGAGTTGTTGGAGATATTTAATGTAGAATTAATTGATTATCAGATTTTTTTTTGGTAAATATAATTGTTTAGTTATTTGTAATTTTTATGTTTCACTGATGAAATTTTTGGATAATTTTATTATGGTTTTGTTGTAATCAGGAATTTTGTTCTCACGGTTTTATGGTTCGTTGGACAGTTTATTTTCCCATAGGGAGGTAGTTATGAGAGAATCGAATTTAATTAACAATTTAATTTTTATATTGTTATTTTGTGAAGGTAAGTAAAAAACTATTGGGTTATATAAAAGAGAATTATTTATAACAATTGTTCAATCTCTTTTTAATAATGAATTATTATTAAAAATAATCGAATAATAGTTCATTTGAATTTATCAGTTTAGCAGATTATTTTGTTGCAGTGATAAAAAAAAATTGATTATTAATTAAACAAGTGATAGGAAAATTATGTAAGAAATACAAAAATAATTTTTCATCAATATTGAAAATTTGTATACTAATTATAATTAAATTAATTTAATTTTAAAACACAGAACTTTAATTCTATCGAGAGATTGCATTTAATCTATAGAACTTGTTTATACTAACGAGATTTAACGGATAATCAGATTCGCGGAAAAGCAACAGCAATGAGTGCATTACACGAATCATTTAGAAGAATTGATTGATTAATTAATTAATTAATTTAATCAACTTGCGAAACGGCTGATCAATTATCCAAGAGTTGGAATTGGAGAAGATTAATCTACCTGTGACATTCACAACCAATCGGATGAATAAAAAAAATATTCTTATCTATATATCTTTCACTAACGAAAAAAAAATTACATTGTTGAATTAAAAATAATTTTTCTTTATTCAATACAAACACGATTGAAATTTTTAATTTTTCATTTATGACATTCTTTTCTATTTTGGCAGGTAATAAAAATAAATATGAAGCTAATTATTACAATAAAATTCTATAATTTATTGATTAATGCAACGCATTATAATATAATTAAAATAAAAAATATATCTTCATCTTCAAAAATGTAAAATATTATTTTTTATTTCAATTCTAAACCTCTGAAAAAATATTTACATGCATTAATAGCAACGAGTAAATCACAAATACGATAACACTCTGAAGATAACGCGAAAAAAAAAATGTAAATTATTTTCAGTTAATTTTCAGTTAATGATATAATTACCAACCAACTAATTATTCATACCCCAATTTATTTCACGCAGAATTCATCAACATAAATATTCAAATCAAATACAAATATTTATTTCAACACCAAAAAAAAAAATAAATTAATAAATCAGACTTAAATATTTCATAAAAATTATATCAACTCTCATTAATTAATTAAAATATCACTGCTAATCCGAGTCGAAATTTTGATCCTACATTAGATCTTTATGCTCCTTACTGAACCTCAAATATACCTCATTAGTACTGATTAGAGCCTTTTTAGTGCCTTTCTATACCTACTTGTACCTTAATAATTCCTTAGTTTTCCTTAGTTTTCGTTAGTTTTCGTTAGTTTTTACTTCGTTACACCTTTTTTATACCTTAAAATCGAAAAAATGAAAAAATCTATGACTTTTAAGGTCTTAGAAAGGACCAAAATTCAAAATAGTACCTTCAATCCCTATATTAAAAAAATAATACGCAGGTCTAAAATAGGAACAAATTTAAACTAAAAAATTAACTCTAAATAAATTCTAATACTATAAATTAATTCACTACTTTCACAAACACATCTCAAATTCAATAAAATATTTTTCTCAATAAAAATTACACTTAAATTTAATACAGTATCACTATCATACGGTCGACGTAAAATTATAATTGTCGACTTCATATACAAACGATGCTTGTAATATTCATACATAACTGCATTACTAAATTAATAACATATATTGCGGAACACAATCGATGCATGATGAGAGAGCACACTATACTATAAAAGCCGCGGGTTACAATAATCTCTTACTTGTCCAGTCCTGTTGCAATCCTGCGCGCGAAGACGCTGCAAATTGATTCAGTAGTTTAGTAATATTCCATCAGAACAGCATATCCCGGCCAACACGAAAATGTAATATACACACACACACACACGTATAGATATACATACATATACATATGTACATATTTATGTATATATGTACACATATAACGACAACTCACAACGGTGCGCTGAATAACTTGGATCAAGTGCGAAGGTCCACGAGATGTATACGAAACTTCATTTCAATTTGCCTCAAGCCACATTTTCTCTTCTCCTCACTTCATCCCCCGAGTTCAATTATTTTATACACCATCAACTTCTTGCTTTGCTCTAACTGTATACTCTAATAACAAACTTTAAACTAAAACTAATATGTTGGGAAAATAAATATGAAGAAAAAAAAATTATAACGACGGAATAAAAATTTTATGCACTTTTGATGTTTAATTTTATTTTAGTTTAGTGTGTGTTATTATGATTGAGAATTTTAATTTGAATTGTAAATTTAGTTGATAATAATTAAATTGTTAATTGATAATAATTAAATTATTTGTTGGAATTAATGTATTGAAAATAATAATGGAAAAAATTATAAGAAAAATGAATAGAAATAAAAATCATATGCGTGAAATAATATATTTATTCGGTATTTAATTTGATTATAATTTATGGGATATTATTGTTTGTATAGATAATATTTAGTATTGTTGTAAAGTATTATATCGTGTCCTAAATTAAAATGTTTATGATATACGTAAAATTATCACAATTGTTGTCGCTTTTTCACAACGGTAATTAATTTTCAATGTCACTAAATTGCGACGCCAAGTTTACTTTTATCAAATGTTGTAAAGTTTCTTTTGTTTATATTTTGAGAAAGATTTATTTGTGGTTAGATAATGAAGGACATAAGAAAAACATTTTATTTGTTGAAATGTAGATAACTATTCATATTGAATTTAAATTGGTATTTAGAAGAAAATTAATTCATTAATTTGAATGTGAAATTTAATGTGAAAATATCGCGATTTAATTTCCTAATTTGAAAACTAAATAATACACATTAAATTATCGCTATTGTTGTCGGTTTTTCCGTGACCGTGTTTAGTTCTCAATGCCATTAAATTGCGACGTTAAGTTAACTGTTATCAAATATTTCATACTGTCGAAATGTTTTTTTTCCCCATTTTTTAAGTATAGATTTTTACAATTAAAAAATAATCTACACCGTGAAAACAATTATTCAACTAAAATAAACATCACCATTTATATTTAATTTCTCTACAAAATAAAACAAAATAAATTAATTCTAATTATCATTCAATTTTAAAAATACAAAAATTCTATTTTATTTTATTGAATTTCATTTAATCAAAACTACCAAATTTTTTTGTTTTCTATTAAAATATTTCCAAATATTTAATTATATTAATTAAATAATAATTATTATTTGTTTAAAATTGATATATTAAATACAAAATAACTCTAAAAAAATTATATTACTTCAAATATATAAACAAAAAAAAAATAAAACATACATAAAATACCTACAATAATTATTAATATTCATGCACATATTATTAATAATATATTATACATACCTACATACATATATGTACATAAAAAATCGTAATTTAATATATAGATAAAGCTGATACACTCAAAGTAATAAATTGGCGAGCGTTATTCATCGGCATTAAAAAAATTAAGAGAATAAAAAAAAAATAAAATAAATTAAGATAACTGATGATAAGACAGTGAAATAAAATATAAACGATTTGAAACAAAGTTAACAATTATATAGCCATATGTACCTACATATATACACATATATTAAGTATATAGATAAATTTATATACAGGTGAGTGTATCATACCGGAAGCACATATCAGTATCAGTTATCCTTCGGAAATGCAAGTCCAAGCGCAGCAATAATCCAACTAACAAAGGTTTCTCTATTTATATTTGTATATAATTGTGTTTTATATTAATGTATATACATTTGTATTTATGTATATACGTATATTTGTATAAATATAAGTAAGAAATACGTGACAATTTAACGTCAGTGAATACAGTAGTGTGATTCATTTTACGGATGATTCACATCGATGTGTGGACATATGATTTCGATAAAACGATAGTAACAAAATAACATTTATGTATGTATGTATGTAAGTGTGTGCATGGGAAGTAATTAATAAGGAGTATACTGATGAGTGTACTGTGGCGATAATGAGCTGTGCGCTTTACTCATTTAATTTTATTTCTTTACGAAGTGAAATGTGAGGAAAGAAAAGATTTTTTTTTATTTTGTATTTTAATTGTAGGTGTTTGATTCATTTATTTATTTAGTTATTTTTTTTTTGCAATAATTTATTTATGTATTAATATTTATGTAGGTTGAATAACAAATTTTTGGAATGGAAAAATAAATATTTTCTGTCGTTATTAATTAAATAATAATAGTTTTTAATTAATTGGAATTTTCTAATTTTTTTTATTAATTTTTTTTTTATTATTATTTTCATCATTGATGTAATTTGAATGAAAATAAATGTTTTGTTTAGCGTAATTAACTTAGATATAAAAAATAAAATTATTTGTTGAGTTAAATATCAAAAAAAAAAATTTTTTTTTGAATGTTTTTTTTTTATTTTTAGTGCAGAAATATTTAATCATAAAAATTGTGAAATTTACAACGACAATAGACAGTTAAGGAAAATAAACAAACAAATAAATAAATAAAACATTGTCCCAACCTTAAAATTGAGCTTGTATGTACAGTACTTACATTTACACATACAAATATTGTGTATATGTATATAAAATATTGCATGAGAAATATATCCCGTTGGCAAAACGTGACGCACGTACTATAATTCCAGGATGCACTTTGACACGAGAAACACTCAAGAGAAAACATGGGGAATGATTGAAATCTCCTGGATGTTGTAGCACGTCCCTAAAAATATAATATAGAGCACTTCCTATATTCCAATATTAAAACAAAAATAAAAAAAAAATAAAGCAAAATGAAATAATGATAAGAAAGAGAAATAAAAATATAAATAAATATTATCAATTATTTTTAAGCTTTTATAATTAGATAATTTTCTACTGTAATTATTTTTCATCGTTATTCAATGACAAAAAATTAATTCGAACCATAATATTGAAGACAATTATTTATATTTATGATTATGTATAAATTACATTAATTTGACAGTTATGGTAATGCACAATTAACATCTACGAATGACATACTTGACCTAAATAGTGGAAAAAATAAAAAAAAATAGTAAAAGAAAAATCATCTTTCACGGTCAATAAACCATATTTATATACTTAATTACCTCTACATTAATCGAGTTAATTATTTTCATATTTATAAGCATGTATATATATTTATTCAATTTAATTACAATATTACAAATTATCAAACTATTAATCATAAATAAAAACAAAACAACCCTATACATACACAGTAAAAAATTTAACAAAAAATTCCACTAAAATTTCGTGCTCAATTTTTTCTTCACACAATTTCCATTTAAAAATTCTGTTTAAAATCTACAAAAAATTTATTAAATTTCACAGGTAAAGTATTTAATATCATATCGATCATTATCAAAATAATTATTGTACAAAAAATAATTTTTTTGTTCAAATAAAAATTCTTGTATTAAAATTTTGATATAAAATTTACCATGAAAAATAATTATCACAAATTTCTAACAAACTTTTACATAAAAATTTTTTTTTATACATACGTATACGTATATTGTACACATATATACACAGTCATGTCTGATAACACAGTACTTGTACTCCTGATACGTAATAAATGAGGTGAAATAATTTATCGTCACTGCATTACCAGAGCAATTACGCGATTACGATTTTTACATTTATACACGCATATTCATTTATTAATTCACATACACAAAATAAATAAATATACATATTTACATACATGTATATACATATAAAAGGATGCGCAAATATGGCCAGACACAGCATCATCATCATCATAAGATGATGCGCCTTCAATTACCGACAAAGTAACTACATAGCAAGATAGAGTGACTGAGTCATCGGCACCTTGAGGAAAAAAAAAAATAAAACGATGCGCCATGCAACTCAAGGCGATGTAGTATGTGTAGAGGTGAGCTCGAAGGATATTCCTATAACATTTCTATACATATATGAGGTCAGTGTTCATGTCTTTGCTTGTTCAGCAAAGTCAATCCAGCGTTGCCTGATTCCATCTCATTCCTTATAATCTCCAATTCACTGAATGTAATTTAAACCACGACAAACCACAAATATATACACGCTAAACTCTATCACACACTATTGACAATTTCAAAAAATAATCATTTCACTTCATCAATTACCATTAATAAAATATTATCCAATAAAAAAAAAAATATAAAAATTAAATAAAATAAATATCAAATATTCAAAATTAATATTTATAATATAATTCTTATACATAAATCTTCAATTAAAATCACACCTTTTTCTTTCTCTTCCTATCCTTCCATTACACATATATATCACTACAACAAATACCAACAACATTCCCAATAAAATAATAATCAAATCTCAATAAACAAAAATATTTTCACAAAAAAATAAATACTTCAATTAATCACGAAATAAATAAATTAAATAACAAGTT
>JAQQBR010000002.1:3658129-3673823 GCA_030347285.1 Microctonus hyperodae
ATAAAGAAGGTATTCCACCAGATCAGCAACGTTTGATTTTCGCTGGTAAACAATTAGAAGACGGAAGAACTTTATCTGATTATAATATCCAAAAGGAGTCTACTCTTCATTTAGTATTGCGTCTTCGCGGTGGAATGCAAATATTCGTAAAAACTCTAACTGGTAAAACCATCACATTGGAGGTTGAAGCTTCCGACACAATTGAAAACGTCAAAGCAAAAATTCAGGATAAAGAAGGTATTCCACCAGATCAACAGCGTTTAATTTTTGCTGGTAAACAATTAGAGGATGGAAGAACATTGTCTGATTATAATATCCAAAAGGAGTCAACTCTCCATTTAGTATTACGTCTTCGAGGTGGAATGCAAATTTTCGTCAAAACTCTCACTGGAAAAACTATCACATTGGAAGTTGAAGCTTCAGATACAATTGAAAATGTCAAAGCAAAAATTCAAGACAAAGAAGGTATTCCGCCAGATCAACAGCGTTTAATTTTCGCCGGTAAACAATTGGAAGACGGAAGAACTCTATCTGATTACAACATTCAAAAGGAATCCACACTGCATTTAGTATTACGTCTTCGCGGTGGTATGCAAATATTTGTTAAGACTCTTACAGGTAAAACCATCACACTTGAAGTTGAAGCATCAGACACTATTGAAAATGTCAAAGCTAAAATTCAAGACAAAGAGGGTATTCCACCAGATCAACAACGTTTAATCTTTGCTGGTAAACAATTGGAGGATGGTAGAACACTTTCGGATTATAATATTCAAAAAGAATCAACACTTCACTTAGTATTACGTCTTAGAGGCGGTTATTAATTCGAAAATCAGAAACTATTTCGACAAAGTGAATTTAGAACTTGATAGTAAATGTAACATTAGAAAGCAAAATTATTATTCAATCAATCAATTCATTCCAAATATTTTCAAACTATTTTGTTTTCATATTGTAAAACTATATCATTTATATATTAGAAACTGCAGTGTCCATCATTAGATGTGTTCTATTCACAGAAAAAATAAAATAAAAGTTCTGTGCATTTAAATTGTTATTCTTTTGAATTATTAATCCTATTTCATCATTATAAAATTAATTAATCAATTGGTTGAATAAATCATTTTCAAATTTTATTATTTCTTTCTACATTCAATTTAATTTTAAGAAGCAATAATTTCAATATTATGTTAACGTTGAAATTACAATTCTGTTGTTTTCATTTGATGTTTATGAATTTTCTCGTGATTGCAACGGACCTAAAGGCATTTGATAATTCAATTCAAATTTAATTAAACTATTATTATAAAACTCACCGATAAATCGTAAGACCACAGGCAAAAATATTAATCCATGTACAGCACCGAATATTAATATTCCCAAATACATTCGGAAATAAAATATTTGAAATATTTGTGATTTAGCAAACGCCAGTATAATTATACCAACAAATTTAGTCAAAGTGATGCCAGAAAATACCTAAATACAAAAATGAATATGAATTATTTGATTTTAATTTTACTTATAAAAGTTATACAAATATTTACCGAACTACCCATGTTTTTAAGACTTTCTGATGCTTTATCAACTCTCGTTTTTTGAGTTGAGATTAAATAACAGTGCACAATATGACTACAAAATTCTACAGATATGCCTACAGCCTTGAAAAATAAAAAATAACAGAATGAATAACAAATTGATATTAATAAATAAAAAAATCTCTTACCACTACTAAATTTACAAGTGAAATCGCATTGAGGGGTATATTCCACCAGTACATAAATCCTGATAAATTAATTATTATCATTGTGACAGTTAATAAAACTATAAAAGCTGAAAATGCAGAAAGTCCAGTAAGTAAATATGTCAC
Organism: Microctonus hyperodae; assembly: GCA_030347285.1. Lineage (NCBI taxonomy): Eukaryota > Metazoa > Arthropoda > Insecta > Hymenoptera > Braconidae > Microctonus > Microctonus hyperodae. The sequence goes on from JAQQBR010000002.1 coordinate 3,660,000, forward strand.
AATAAAAATAGCAGCGAGTGATAATCCAATTGATTCCAATGTTTCGTGCCAAATTGTCAAATATTGCTCGTAAAAAACATAAAAAACACTGAAAAAATATCATAATTAGATAAATAATAAGACATTTCACAGTAACTTTAGTATAGAAATACCTATAAGGAAAAACATTTATCTCTGTTGAAGTTAAATTAGCTTCATTGATCATTGTCGTGATATTTTTAGCAATTAATCGTGCTGCAGCCAATGCTTTATACCAATCTGATTGCTTTCTCAATGATGTGTGATAGCTCATAAAATAACTGTCGTCTACGTCAATCATTCCATATTCATCGCGAAAATAATTTACACTCTTGAAAAATAAATATTTTTTTTCAAATTAAACATGAAATATAAAAATAAATATTCAATCGAAATTTTATCTTACATCAGAATAAGAAGCTCGACCACTTTTTACGCAACTTTCATCCGGAATATCTGACAAAAAATAATTAATGTACGTACGAAAATCCTTGGCTTGTGGACGCGATTCAAATTCATCTTTGACTATTTCACATAGACTACATTCTCCTATTAAATATATAATTTTATTAGCAATTTATTCATCAATATATATAAAAAATCTCACGATTAAATAATGGAAATTAATTTTACCGTTTGTGTGAGGACAAAATGATCCATTATTTGGAAAATATTTACAACAACCTTCAATTATAGACCAATCGAAGTAATCATCAATCCACGATGACGCCGGTTTTGCAATGTAAGTTCTGCAGTCATTTAATTATCATTCAAACAAAAAATCTACATTTAATTATTTACACTATTTATTTTCTTACATTGATGGTTGTCTCGAAGCAGTAAAAATTTGTGTATAAAGCGAATCACTATTACATCGTTGACCGCCACAAATTGCATTTTGAACTTTTGTATCACTGTAATTTAATCCTCCTGTTACTACAAAATAAACTGGCGGTCCCATTGATAAAAATTCACCCATGAACTGTAATCAGAATCGTAGAAAAAGATTTTTTTTTCGTAATAATAAAAATTTATAATTCTCAATATTTTATCAAATGAATAATGGAAATTTCCATGTACACACATCTAAATATTTGAGCACATAAGAATCATCAGGCATAGAGAGCTTTGAATCTAATCCAATATCAACATTAGGTCCTATAATAATGTTCGAAGTTAGCATTGTCATGAAAATAATTAATATTTCAATACTAATACTCTTTTTCATCAATAGCGGTACATAAACTTTTTCAAAAATCCAATGAATTATTCCATTATTTTCCGTCTCATTATTACTATTATTTTTCAATGTCACACAGCAAACAACATCAAAACGACCGCTCTATAAATAAAATAAACATTATTACAAATAAATATACATATTGGCATTGAAAATAAAATTAATTAACAAACTCATTTTACATTGTATCGTTTTATATCCAATGCTAATAAACTGATAAACACAGTTATTTGCAATATGAAATTAATAATAATTGATACTGATGCGTACAATGCAAAAGTATTTACTGCTGGCATTGATGACAATGCACCAATTAAAAAGCACAAACATTCTGAAGTGCTTGTGAGTAACATTGATGGACCCACAGACGATAATATTCGTCCCATATATTTGGGAATTGATTCGTGCATTTTCAATGGATTTCTCTGATGTGTTTGCACTAAAATAAATATATTATCAACCCCAACAGCTAACACAAGAAATGGAATCACTTCAATGGTTAATAAAGTAGTTGGAACACCGATGTAACCAAAAATTCCTAATGAACATCCAACAGACGCTAATACAATTAAAATTCCACCAATACTCAAAATAATTCGGCTTTTTACCTATAAAAATAAATGATTTTATTATTTTCAATATTTGATTCTCACTTTTGTGAATAAAAATCAATTGTATTACGATCGAATTTAAATTCATTTAATTAATTATTATACGTACACAACATTGGCGTGAACATTGAAATTTTCCAAGAGCCACAGCAATATATATAAACATTACGATATAACTTATAATCACTGTATGAATTTCAGCGTTTGAAATTCTGTCTAATTCATCTTCAATTGATCGTTCTGCACTATAAGCAACGTCCATAAAATCAGGACAACTATTTTCCGTCCAATTTTTCATGAAATTTAAATATTTTTTCTCCCATTCTAATGTTTGTTTCAGTCCTGCCTCAGTTGAATTATTCTTAACTAAAAATGTTAAGATAACTGTTGTTGCTTTCATAAAATCTTTATCTCCAGATTCTTCTTCATTGTCAGATAAAAAACCACCGACAGCTATATCTGGTATTATTGGTCCTTTATAAGGTGCTAAACAATTTGGATTGTATGGATTTCTATAATTTAACAACAACAAAATTTTATTTTATTAATAGTCATGAAAATAGTATAATAATTTTAATTTAAATAAACTCACTGCATGCATTTATAAATATGATCAAGATAATCCAAATTGTTTTCGAATATAGTTATATTATTTTGAAAATATCCCCAAATACTTTGTATCGTACATAATTCAAGTGTAACAGGGCCAGTAAATTCATTTTGCACTGGTGCATAACATATTTTTTCCAAACCCTCATCAGTATCTTGACCAATCTAAAAAATAAATTTTTATTATTTATTAAATTACCATGCTTAATGTTTTCATATTTTCCATTGTTATTTCATTTCGCTTAATTCACTTGTAAAATTTGTTGTTGTAAATCATAAACAGCAAGTAAAAAATCCTTTCCATAAACTGGGCCATATTCAATCATGCCATTGTCATTTTGTTGACTTCCGTATTTAATCTATGAATATGAATAAATATAAATATTAAAATTAAAAATATACTTTTTTTTCTCAGTAAAGAAATTTTATATTATCGTTATCAATAATTATTTACCGTATCTAAACCAATGGCATTGATATAAATTTGTTCAGTGCGATAAAACGGTGTGAAATGACTGTCAAAATAATTTTTTTCAATTCTCGCTCGACTATTTGGTGATGACCATATTTCAATAGGATTAGTTGTCACTTTCAATGACATGATACCATAGCAAAGACCACCAATCACATACGATGAAAGACACAACACCAAAGTAGGATATTTTGCAAAAACTATTCAAGAAACAAATTATTATTATTGATAATTAAATAAATTAATTTATGTCCAAATGAAATAAATTAAATGATACATACCATTTCCCCAAGTAGTAAAAAATTTTTCAAATACACCGTAATAACTTTTTCGACAATTTTGAAACCAAATACAATTCGGTTCATTAAATTTTCCTAAAATATCTTATTAAAAAATTTAATCATTGATATTTTTAAAAACAATAATGAAGAATAAACATTAATATATTTACATACTTAACCGTTGTCTATTGAAACGTATACCTATGACAATTAACGTACAGATAATAAAAATCACGATATCAATAATAATACTAAATCCATTGAATTTAAAAATCGTAAAATTCGTGTCTTCTATTATCCATTCGACATTGGAACACGCCGAAGGGCAATCGGCACAGCTACAAGCAAATGAATCCTGAATAATCAACAAAAAATTATAGAATAATTAAAACAACATCTATTTGAATAATTAATAATTATTACATAAATACATACATACATTATAAGCTTCATGGCAATATTTTGTTGGTGGATTCAATGGATCAGTGTAATTTCTATCCTCATTAGATTCGTAAACATAATTAATTTGAAAAGGCACAAAATCATTATTCTCCGCATCACCCATAGATTCAAACCATCTGCGTTATATTCACATCAATTAATTATTTGAAATAAATATTTCTAATTGTGTTTGAGTTATAATTAAATTTTAATGTCTCACAGTTTCGGTGTACAATCACTTGCACTATGCTCACCACACGCAACTCCCATCGCTAATTCTCCAGTACTTGGAATAACTATTTGTTTGCAAGAGTCAAAAGTTGAATCGATATATTTTTCAGCGATAAAAATCTGTTAATTAAAAAATAGAAACAACTATTTAATTTATACAATAAAAATTAATGATAAATATATGAATTTTTATTTTACCTCCAATTCCTCAATATATTTATCACCATTTTCTGTAATATTAAATCGAGTTCCACTCATAAAACGACTTTGATCATCGCCACATGTAAAATCACAAATTGAACGAAATAAATTTTTTAAACAAGTAACACATCGTCCTAATATTCCTTCGGCCATTTGCATTTGTTTATTCATTGTAAATATCATTTTTTCATCGCAACAAGTATGTGGATGTACTGAAATATTAATGCTTGGTAAATAAATGAAAGATTTTTCGTTAATTATATATTTTATTAATAATTTAAATAAAATTAACTTACCAGTTTCAGTGAAAAGATGAGGACATCTACGTTGGAGAATTAATTCTGCTTCCAAATTATTAATTTCTTTAGCCGCACCATCATAATGACAATTATACGTCTTCAAACCGTCAGTAAAACATTGTCCATACCATACACACGTGTAATTATTAGTAGCAGAGACTGATAGAAAAATAAATGCGATATAATAAAAGAAATAAATATTAGCAACCATTTTCATTTAGTCGAGTTATTAAATTAAAAATTGAAAAAATTATTCACGTCTATCATTCAAATTTTAAATTAATTAAACATTGTTTTTCTTTAAATTCATGTCTATGGAATTATGATAAGACTAGATACAATGTGAACTTTAGACTGGTAAATCGTAATGATTCAACGAGGGAACTTATTCAATTCTGATATGATTATTAATCATTCCACCACCGTTGGATATTTTGATGAAATAATAAATATCATATCAACATCTTGAAACTTACCTGATATGATTGGATCTGTTACATAGTTTAGCTGAGTTCTTACGAAACATATCGCTGTGAATTGTGAGATATGGGAGATAAAATTGGATGGAAATGGAGATAGAATATACTTTGATGAATAAAGGTTGAGGAAAAGAATATTATATTAATAAAAATGAGTCAAGGCAATATAAATTTTTTTCCATAATGAATAATCATATTTTAATGACGCAATGATTGTACAAATGGATCTCTCGTAAACGTCTCCACGTGAACTGAGAAACAATAACAATAGATACAGTGAATGTAATAATCAATAATCGCAAGGATACTGGCAATAAATACCGTATTTACGTTTTTTTTTCTCTCCTTTTTCTTATTAGATTTTTTTTTTTGCATTTACTTGACTACAAAGTTTTAACGCAAAAAACATTGGTTTCAATAATTTTTTTTTCCCTTCATTTTTCATTTAATCACTATAATACACTCTTTGGCTCATATCACTCAGAAAATGAGCCAATGCAAGAAAAAAAAATTTATTTAGTTAGTTTTATTTCTTTTAATTTATTATTTATTTATTTATTTATTTATTTTTTTCAGATATCTGATTTTTTTATTTTTCTTTTCATGTTCAAAAAGACTGGTCGTACTTTTTGTTTTTATTTTTTTTTTAATTCGTCGTTTATTTTATTTATTTATTTTTTTTCTTTCAACATCCATTGACGTATTCATCTCTAAACGAACTATAATTAACTACAGTATATTTCGATCGTGATCGCCGTGAGATTTGGGGAATTTCATTTGTCATACATTTCATTTGTAAATTCAATAATTTTTTCTTTTGTTTCATTTTATTATATTTTATTTATCTACTTTATTTTTTTCTTTCATTACTTCATTATTTTTTTGAGCTTCTATATTTGTGAGTCTGTATACGAATCCATTTGTAGTAGTAATTTTGATCTTTTCCAACTTTATCGTCCCCCAATTCCCGCGTCAATGCGTTCGTGATCGTTTACTTTATTTTTCTTTTTGTATTCTTATTTTTTTATTTTTTCTTTCTTCATTAAATTACCCGTTCTTATCTTCAAATACATCGTCAACGGTACCGATAAAGTTTATATATATCAATAAAATTTCTCGAAGTATATCAATAATAATAGATGATAATTCAATAATCCGCGGGCAATCAGATGGATGAAAAACATGATGCTCGGTACTAGGCCAACTATTGGGACGCCTCGAATCGAGAGGGTTTTCGATTACACATTTTGTTTTGTTGTTAGTTAATTTATTTTTTTATATAATTAAAATTTTTTTATCGTCAACATACTTGATCATTTTACTCTTGACAAAACGAAATAATATTCTTTCGTTATTCTCTTTGCAATCCGAAAAATTTATATTTAGTCTCTTTATTAACTTGAATTGACCACATTGTAACTATTTTGCATTATTATTAATATAATTATTATTATTTTATAATTTTTTTTTGGTATTGTTTATTTTTTTTCTGTTTCAATAATTGTTAATTGCATACAATGGTAAAAACTTTCGACCCGCGTTTCACTAAGGTCAATCCCAATGTGCACAAATATAAGATAATAATAATAAGAATAGAAAGAGAGTAAGAGTTATTTTTTTTTTCCATTTTCATTTTTAAGATGACATTTATATATGGTTTTATTGTGTACATGAATGGTCTACTTTTTTCTTTATACTCAATGTATAATTAATAATTTTGTTTATTTTCTGTTATTTTCTCAATTTTTTTCTTTTTTTTTATCTGTCAACTATTATACGATGGGTTGATCAAATTGAAAAAATGAAGCGTGCAAATGTTGATAAGTCCACACACACACACACATACAGACACACAGAGACACACAAAAATGCAATTGTTAACAGTAAAAAATTTGAATTAATTTCATATTTTTTTTTGTTTTTCATTTATTTATTTTTTCCTTTTCTTCAATGTCATCTTATGATTTGTCAGTATCTTTTTGTGATTTTATTATATTGTATTTAAATATCATTAACAAAATTCTAAACATTAAGAAGCTTTGGTGAAAAAGCTAAAATAATATAGGAAAAAAAATATTTATATATTCTGTGAATTTTCATTCCTTCAAAAACTATAAAAAAAATTCAATGAGCATTAAAATTATCCTCGAAAATGTCAAAAATCACATGCATTATCATTCTTATCATCGCAATATATAACTTGAGGAAAAAATATAACCAAATATCCACACTCTCGATCGGAGGACGTGCCTCGACGAAACTTCCACATAAAATTTATATTTAATCATTGAATGTAATAATTCAAGCAACGAAATATTTTTGCTTGCATATTAATTTTTTCTTATTTCATTTTTTTTTAATCCTTGAACATTTATATGTGCGTCACCCGCCTATATAATAATCAGTAAATTGATATCTTATTTGAATGTAATTATAATGTGTATTATAATGTTGTGTATGAATATGTGTACGTGTGTGTGTGTGTGTGTGTGTGTATTTTTCGCTGTCAGATCGTACACGACGTTTCTTAATTACAATTATAATTTACTTAATATTGTTTTTTTTTTATATCCATTATTTTTTTTTAACCGAATAATCATTGTGTGTTATCCCTTAAATTAAGGTATATCTTATAGACCTTAAAATTACATGCTAAAAAGGGCTTCCGCACATTTTTATTTTTTTAAATCTGTTCTTTCTTCTGTTTGTTATTTTTCTTTTTCAATATTCATTTACATATCTTGCTCTTAAAGCTTGTCTGCATAGTTATGTGCAATCAATGCACCTTATAATTCATTATCAATTTAAATTCATCTACACCTCCTTGCCCTATATACTTATTATTAATTCTTTGAAATAATTTGAAATATATATCCTCCTTCAAATGGTCCAGCAATAAAGTCGCCTCTGGTTTCGCGCTTATGATAGTTAAAGTCTTTATATTCTTCTTTAATTTATTCTTAATAATTTTTTTTTCTTTTTATTTCTTATTGGTGTTAACAGGCCATTTGCGAAAAACCAGTTTCGATTCAATTGCAACCGCGTGGTAAATGCACTTATTATTTTTTGCATTGAGATGCAGTGAAAAAAAAGATTGTTGACAATATATTTAATAATTAATAATATTATTCATCAGTGGAATAATTATAATTTGATATTATGTAAGAAACGATATAAATATTTTGGTATAGTATGAAAATCATACTTTTTTATCGACTGCATCTCGTTTTACTGTTGAAAAAAGTTTGAGAATAAATAAATAATTATCATATAATTCAATAACAATTTAATTACTCGTGCTCTGTTTTTACATTTGAGGCGTTGCCTATTTTATTTTCGTTTTTTATTTTATGAATATGAGCACGATAATCAGTTTATTAATTTCATGACGTTGCGCATGCCACTGGAGTAAGTTCTAATTTATTTATTTCTTTTTATCAGCTTTTTATCCAATCAATTTTTATCATTTCATCTCATAGATTATATCGTGATGTCAGCTTCTTCATGATTATTTTTGATACCAACACCGCATTATCTTTCATTTAATATCGTCACATTTTATTACTCAACGATTTATTTAAACATCATTGTCATCGTAGTTGTTCATCTCTTCATAATAAACATATAAATTTATGTGCATTTTTTTTCTCATTATAATTTCCTGTTTATTTAAATGAATGACTTTTCAATTTTAATGTGACAGAAACAGCTCAAGCAAATTTACATAAAAGAAAAGAATAACAAGACAAGCTTTAAACAATGCAAAAATACTCATTCACAAAGACGTGGCGATAAATTGAACAAATATTAAAATGTAATTTATATTTTTCCTCTTTTGTTTGTTTGTATTAATTTGAATATTCATTTGTATAATGTCGGTGAGAAATAAATTAATTTTTAATTATAATCATTGACCATAACCCGAGTTCTGGGAAGAGCGTGAGAAATAATTGTCTTAAAATATATATGCAGGTTTGACCTATGAAAAAAAAAATATAAAAGTGGTATTTTTTTTCAACGTCGTCCGACTGCAAACAACAAATTATTTTCATTGAATCATTTATTTATTTTTCACTGAGTCGGCGCTTATGACTGAGGCGATATTTTTCATTTAAATCCTAAATTAATAAATGATTCATCAATAAACAATAATAAATAATGAGAGTATTTTGTTATAAATATTTTTTCATTTTCTTCTTCATTTCGTAATATAAATATTATACATATATATCATCGGTCCCTCCAAGATCGCCGTGCGCAACTATCACTTTGACTTTTTTATTTATTTATTTATTTATTTTTTCATTTTATTCAACGTGATTCATTTACTTTGTGAATAAGTATTATCAATAACTTTATATATTCATAAATGTATTATTTTTTTTTTTTTTTCGGTTTTATTAAATGTTTTATTTTTTTTCTCGCATTGTATATAAGGTTTACTTCATTCTATATATGGATACTTTCTGTTTTCTAGTTTATACGAATTAAATCCCAGTCATTTATTGATTAATTAATTAATTAATATCAATTATAATACTATTACATCATTGAAAAAAAAAACATTTTATTTTATCAATTCTTATATTTCTTTTTACTATCTTAACTGACCTGGGGTTCGTCATGAATTTCAACAATAATCTCTGATCAATTCTTCGCTTTTTCATAATTTATAATTCAATTCAACCAATCAAATTTGCTAATGAATGAGAGAAAAAAATTAATTACTATTATTAAACACAGATTTTATTTTTCTCTTTAATGACTCATGACCATTTTTTTTTCATTCATTTTGACTCAACTGAATCTTTTGATTATCATATGATATAAAATATGAAGTAATCTTAAAAATAAATCATCTATACGAATTGAAAAAATTCAGTTGTGATCGATAAGAGAATTTATCATTTTTAAATTGACGAAGGAAAAAAAAAGATCACTCTATGCTTTACCCGTATATTCATTCGATTTTTTATTCTCATTGATTGAGTAAAGCTAAAGTAAATGAACGATAATTGACAATTAAAAATAAATAATCGTTTATGTATAGCTTTCGTTTCATTTATTCATTACGTCAGATTAATTTTTGATATTATTTTCTCTCATATCTTTAATTTCCTTTATCAATTCTGCAAACTCTCTTCATTTCAATGACTTCCAGGCATTTACGATATCATATATATACACATAATTGATTCTTATTTTCTCGTTGCTGTCCGTGTTGCGCGAGTCATTCGATCTCTCGCATTCCTTTTTTTTTCATCATCTCCATAAAAATAATTAACTCAACAGAATAGAGAACTGGCTTTATACTCAATAAAATACCTAACACTGAGAATTAAATAAAAATTATTTCAATACTTGACATTATGTAATAATATATACCTATACTTTTTTTAGACATGTACATGCATATCTATATAAATACGCATATATGCATCTATGATTTCACTGACTAGAAATCGATTTAAAAATTATTAAAAATGAAATAAATTGATAATAAAAAATTTATAAAAAATTCACTGACTAGAATTAATGACGTGAATAATTATTGAAATAAAAAGATTTTTTTTTTTTTGAGCTTCGATTTTAAAACTAAATTTTTTTTTCTGAAAATTTGAAATAAAAATAAATAATTCGTGAGTAGTTTTACATTTAAATTGTATTATTAAATCGTTCCTGCGATATTAATGCAGTTCATGCATTATACGACCAATATATATATTACAATAAATTAATATTTGTTAATCTCTGTCACAGTAGAATTATATATTTGAGATCAGTCAATATATATACACGTATATATATTTTTTCTATAGATATCTTGTCGTAACAACGATTCGTATTACCAATTTTCTAATTACGTATACTATTATTTGAAGGCTACATATCTTTCATAATTTCTTTTGGCCCGTTCGTTTAGTTTGCGATCAATTAATTTTAAATTACAATCATAATCAAAAATTTCATGCTGTCCTATAATTAAATTAAAAAAAAAAAAAAAAAGGAAATGACGAAAGAGAGACAATCACTTTCAACTCGGACAGCAATAAAAAGAAAAGAAAAAAATGTTGTATTTATTTTTGTTCTTCAACTAATTTAAATTGTTTGCACAATAATTGGAGTTTATTTTTTTAAATATTGTTTTGTTTATCTGTGTATGTGTATGTCTGTTTATTCAAAACTTATCATTACGTTATTTAATATTAATTTATTATATTTTCTTGCCATCACTTGCAATTATTTTCATTTGTTCATTTTTTATTTCCTCATTGGTTTTTTCACTCAATATGTATCTTATTATTATTATTAATATTATTATTATTATTGTAATTTTTTAAATATTTTTATTTGGTTTTTTAATTTCAGTTTACTTTTTTTTTTCCCTTTAAAATTTTTCATTAACTTAAACGTGATTATTAAAGTTAGATTGTTGAGCACAATTATTGATTTCTACGAGTGACTTTCGGGAGGCGCTGTGGGTCGAGCTCATGTCCGCGAATTCACCCGCCGACTTACCCTTTCGCGGCAACGTTGTGGCTTCGCCAAGTGACGGCAGTTCCCGCGGCTTCCAAATTGGCGAACCTGATTCGAACACACGAGAATTTTTTTTGTTTTCATTTTTTTCACGTAATTTATATTTATTTATTTTATTATATTTTATTTTTCTTTCAATATTTTATTTCAGCCAATTAATATGATTCAATAAATTTAAGAAATATCTACCACGTGACGCGATTGAATTTTTAAATTGTCTATTGGAGGGTAATGGAGATGAATTCGTTAAAAAATTAAAAATTAGTAATAAAAAAAAAATAATAAAAGAAAAAAATTATGAAAAAAAAAAATATAAATATATATAAATATGCATATGTATATATATATTTTTTTTTTAAATTATCAATCTTCATTCATAGGCGCCGACTTTTCAAAATCGCATCATCATCATGATTATTATTATTTATATTATTATTATCATCATCATCATCATCATCATTACAAGTATATAATGAATTGCTGTAACTACTGTATGGTACATGTTTATTTGGACAATTATACTGGCCAAGCTATTTTCTCGCGCCCTTCCTATTTCCGGGCAACGATATATATCAGCAAGCAGAGCAAAAATATTATTTATATATACGTTATATAATATGTATATTTGTAGAAGCACATAATGAATACTTGTTTTTTTTCTTATTTTATTAATAGTTGTTGCATTAATTTTAATAACTATATTTTGACATTTATTATTCGACGGTTGAATGTGTGTAATTTTTCAACCACCAAAATTTTTTTCGAGCATAAAATAAAATACTGTATTTTGCCGTTCAACAATTCTAAATAAACGAACAACAAGGCAGAAAAAAACAGAATAAAAAATAATTAATAAATTATAATATATTTGTATTGTGTGTATTTTTCACGATAATTTTGGAAATAAGATGCGTGCCGGGCAAGCGTGCAATCATTTTTTTTCTTGCATATATATGCATAAATCATTAATAGAATTGTGAATATATTAATGCATGTATATATATGTTTATATATGCATTTATATATAGTTTTCCGGTGAAGTTCCGGGAGAAGTCGACGCCTATGACCAAGAAATACATGCAAATAATTTGCTAAATTGATATATGTATATCCTATTATTTCAGTTGAATTATTTCAATCTTTTTTTTTCTAGCACCAAAAAAAAACATTTAATAAATAAAAATCTGGTCATTTTTTTTTCTACGTATCTACATTTACTATCAATAAATATTATACCTACGCTACATGATGACGAAAATAAAAATAATATATAATATTTCTTTTTTTGCTTTAAATATGCGAAGAAAAATAATGAAAAAATAGTGAAAAATTAAAATTATTTGACGATAAAATAATGACAGTATATGAACAATGAGTATGAATACTAAACCGCCAACTCGTTACACGTATCTAATTGTTATTTAACTTTTTTAGGCAATCTTACGCGCTTCTTACCAAGTTCTTTGACAGCGATTGGTTGATAATTTTCTGGTTGATGTGACGATTGTATCAGTCGTGCTTGACTACCGGTACTGCCTGCTGATATTGTTGATGTTGTACTCAATGTCAGATGATTCGGGGTACGTCCAAGATTCGTCTTTTTCTCGCCTAAAAAAGCCTGCGAGTCCTCCTCACCCTCAGATTTGGTTCCTGAATCCATATCAAGCTTTACTTCACCTAGAATAATTTATTGCCACACGAAAAGTAATATTTATCGTTTGCTAATATCAAGCAAAAAAAAAAGAAAAGAAAATAAAATAGCAAACTCCTTCAGTTTTTTTTTTCCGATATAGAAAATTATTCTTATGCACCTGAGGTGTCACTGATAGTTTTGCTGCGTGTACGAAATGACATTTGTTGAGTAATTGGTGGATCCTCACCGTCTCTGTCCTCTGAATCTGTTCTTTCATGATCCATTGACACTTTGGATGATTGACTGTGTTTTCTCTTTGAATTTAATGTATTCGCCAGTAATTGTTGCTTAGCTGCCTTTTTCGACATTGTTCCAGTCATATTTGGTGTATTACCATTCTGACACTGACCGCTTGTTGGCTTTTCATATTTTTCAACATGACCAGTTGACATTCGTGGTGCCATTGACATTGGCGGTTGATTCATATTTTGTTTTGTCGATGGTATACTCATATTACGCACTGATTCACGTATTATTTGACGTATTGTTTTCAAAAATGCATTTCTAAAATCAGTTGTACTGCAAAAAAATGATAATAATTGGGTAATTTTATTGTTGAATGAATAAATAATTTTGTCCATTGTGTTAAGGGAGTTTTATCGTCTGGAGGTTTGGAAAAATGAATATTTTTTCGCATTTCATGTTGATAATACTATGTCAATAATGTAATAAAATCAATATTATAATATTTCGTTATTTCAATAATTGGTAA
>JAQQBR010000002.1:3679604-3691128 GCA_030347285.1 Microctonus hyperodae
AAATGAAATATAAAAAATGTTATACGTCATTTAGGATATGTCGATGTGAATTATATATATTAAATTTTGCGCAACCCACGACTGATACACGCGCTTAAGGCTATGAAAACTCATCATAAAAAATATATACCCAGCTTTACGAACGGCGCCAGTGCAATTGAAGGATGCTGCTGCGGTTCCAGTTTGCTTGCCACGATACGGCGAATTCATAACACTCTCACCATCATCATCATCACTAACGGCTGTAGTCAACGACATCCTGTCATCGTCAGACATCTGAAAGAGATAAAAATAATAATAGTAATAATAATCGATTTGGTTATGTTGAAATTAAATAAAATATTCTCGCTAAAAGTTCAAAGTGACGAAATACTAAAATTAATATTATTAATTTATATTTAAAATTTTATTGCACCTTTTTTCCCATTGTTCCATTAAGAAATCTAATTTCAGGATCAAAAGTGACAACACGTTTGAGAAATTCTGCATTACAATCATCTGCAGTGAGATGCGGATGATAATGACAGTAACAACTCTCCTTTAATAATTTCGTATTTTTTTTCGACGAGCCATTTATTTTAAACATGATTCCTTTTTTAGCCTGACTTAAACCGTCAATATAACGATGTGCCCACGTGTTCAATGCCCCATTTATTATTTTAAGCAATTTACAATAATAACCGTCAGTACCAATTTGATTGACTTTCTCATCAACACTTTTACAATTGTACCAATAGAGTTTTTTTGTATCATTAATACTTATAACACTTATCGTATGACGTTTGCATAAACACAATAATTTTTTGCACTGTTTTTTATGTAATGTTTTAAGATCGGTGTATCCCTCGGCAATACTTGAAGCACCACTAACAGCCAACAGATCTGGAAAACTTGATGCACATCCCAATGTCCATTTTTGATCTACCATACTTTCTTATATATCCAGGTGGTTTGTGCAAAGAAATATTAAGCAAACGTTTGCGTTTTCACCAACGTTTGTTTTATATTGTTTCTCATAGTTATTCTCGTTGCCCCACATTTGTGCAATTGTCTTCGATGATAGTAGATGAATTTCTCATCTAGATGGGCACCCATTATTGTCCCACGGGCCGTTGCCAACTTGTATAACTCACGGTCGTAGAAAAAAAAAAAGTAAAAAAGAAATTCAGAGGGAGATAAAGATAATGAAGCAATTTCTTTTCCTTTTTTTTTACCCTGTGTGTTTGTTTGTGTGGCTTTGTATTTGCAAAAGCTGATGAAAAGATTACGTGAAATGGTACAAGAAATTAATTTATTAATCAATTCGCTTTTTTAATTAAATACCACTGATAACTATTAATTGTTATGAATCGTTTCATAATATGGGAATTGGGATAATTAAAAGCAAAATCGAAGTGAAATATTATTTGATGGACGAAATTGTTTTCTATTATTTAATTATTTGATTTCTTCAATTATTTATTCATTCAGTATATTTATTACTATTAATAACAATTAAATTACGGCTCAGTGATGCCCCAATGTTTCATCATGATAGACATGAGCGATGAAAATTCTTTCATTGCAAATTTAAGACCGCAAATAACCAGTGTGTACGCAACGTAAAATGTGAATATTTTATAAGCTCTGAGCATTTTACATTATAACGATTGAGTAATTTTAGAACGTAATTTCAGGACTTTTATATTATTTATTTAAACTTGTTTCTTATTTATTCTATACTATTTATTCAGCAATCTACGAGGACGTATTAACAGTATTCGTCAATATATCTTTGACATGAAAACCATTTACCTATTTATCTCATATGAAAATTTAATAATCATTGAACATAATTTTTTTTTTCTTCCATCAATTTTTCTATAATTTTCTTTATATATACATATATCATCTGCTTTATTTATGTATAAAGAATAATTTTTCTTTTCTTTCTAAATTATCGAAACACTTTTTTATATAAAAATAATATATTTTATTCCATTAGATTTATTTTATTCAAGTATTTTTTTTTCTTCAATTTTCGTTTTCAGGTCATTGTCTTTTATTTTTATATATTTCTCCTTTACCGTTTCCAATATATAATGTCAAACTATTTTTAATAATCTCTTTGCCTAAGCGCTAAGCTGTGTGTGCGTGTGTAAATATGTATGTGTGCCAAATAAATTGTGCAAGTGTCAGTTTGATGTGGGGAAGCTTGATTGCATACACCGGAAAATATTGGTTAATTGATGAAATGAACCAATCATACACCGGAAGTTATTAACCGTGTTTTCCCCTCATGTACAAATAAATTAACACTGAAACACATATGCATACATGTGTGATATTCATCAATTTTTGTTTATTACGATTTTTCAATCATTCCAATGTTATTTTCTGCTGATTCTCTTTCGATTTAAAATCAGAGAATTAAATAATACAAAGTACAATTCCAGGTACCTGGTTATTATTTCGCGCGTAAATTAAAATAAAAATATCTATATATTTTTGATTGATTCACACACTAATACAACGTAGAATCCTTTAATAAAAAAGGCCACGCACAGATTGAAAAAATTAATATCTGTATTATTTTCTGTTTTTAACATACGCAGATATAGATAAATCTATGTTGCTATAACTCTGTTAAAATTTCTATTTATTTAATTTATTAATATTCTCTTTAATCACACATATCTGAATCACAGTATACTTTTAAAATTTTGTCATTAATAATGAATTAAATATTTAATTTTACTTCAATAAAGTCTCTCAGTATATATCATCACTTTGGGCAATTCACAAATGCCACTGTTATTTTTTTCATCATCCTAACATGGATATTCAACGGTCGACGTCCAAAACAACGATTGTAAATACGTGGACGTCGACCGTGTGCCGATATTTTCCTCAACTTTATATTTTTAAATAGGATTCACCCAATCAAGTTTTCATAATATCCAAATTTACTATTAATATTCAGTATAGTCAAAACTGAATAATAATAAATTTATTAATGTCTCTAACAATTGTGCCAAGCAATCAATTCATTATCATCATATTCTTCATCAGTCTCCTTTTCTATTTCAATGTCTCCTATAAATGATCACAACACGATGTATCTTATCGTATACTATTGTAACAAACAATAATCAATGTGTTATCGTGTCACTCACAAGAACATTCAGTTTGCGAACAAGCTCGTAATTCTTCGTGATAATCATTATTAACATTTTTTTTATTCTTCTATTCCCCTCTTTTTTATCTCCACTTTAATTCCTCTTCTTATTTATTTAATTCTCCTTTGATATATAATTCAATAATCGCACATTTATTTTGCATCATTCAATATGTTTTTCCATAACACATTAATAATATTCTCTATCAATCCATCGAGATGGAAAGTTGACAAAGTATTAATAAGGAATAATCAGAAATCGGCTTAACAGACGAACAAGCACATCAGTGATAAAACAATGAAGACATATCTGTCTTCCATAATACAAATACGTTTTTTTTTATTCCCTTTTTCGTTCTCTATTGTACAATTGTCTATGTGTTTTGTTTGAGATTGTGCCAGTGAACGTAATTCAGATGCCGAAAAGTTAGTAATGTTCACTGATGCTAATGTTCAGCTGCTGATACTGCTACTGCTAGTGCCGCTGTGGCCCTCACAGTAGTATACGCCAAATGCCTCTTGACAAGAATCAATACGCGATGCAGTAATAAAGGACAACGAGAACGACGTAGAGAGATAAAACACACAACGTGAGACGAAGTACAAACGCGCGCGCGCTTATGCTCGCGCATGTTACGGAAATCCCCTAACTCTCTATTTCTCCTTTTTGCCCCACTATTCTGCTGTATAAAGCACTGCCAACCGACTGTTGGCAGCGCTGTAAGTTTCATTTCTCCTCCCCGTTACATTTAAAATTGTGATCATACTTCTGCTCTACCGAACGAGAAAAAAAGCGCAATGGGTAAAGCAGTCATGTAATATACGAGAAGAATAATAAATTGTATGAAGATGTAGAAAAAGTGGGTGTAAAGAAGGTAAAAAAAATACGAAAGGAAGAAAGAATTAAGAAGATTGATCGTTTTTACGCTCGAAGTCTGCAAAAGAAAACGGCGGAATGGTATGAAAGAAATTATGATCTGATTAATTTTTAATGGTAACGATAAAAAGCGACATTCGCTTTTTCTTTTAACATTTATATTTTTCTTATATCTATATACATCTAATTATTTATCGTGATAGAAATTTAATTAATACATAAATTTAATTCGCGAATTCAACTGTGAAATTCTGCGAGAAAGAAAAATGAAAAGCTTTGGAAATATTATTTCAATTAACTCTTCAAGTATTTATGTACACAATAAAGCAAAAGAAATCAGTGCACTGTATACTAATAAAATAAAAAAAAAAACAATTTATATACATGTATAACATATGTATATTTCGCGCAGTAACTATATACCTAACATTGCGGCAATATCGAAATATAAGGGCGGTAACTCTGCTTAGAAATTGAAGCATACGCGTTTGCGCATCATGCACCTGTTGGCGACTGGACTTATATTGCTCACGTACACTTATCTTCATATATCCTCATATCGCGCAAAATTGTCTGACTCCGCCTTACAAATAAATACATATATATCAAAGTGTATTTGACGATGAAAAAAAAAAATCTGGGCGCAACGTTTACTTTACTTTGATGAGAAAAATGAAAAGAAATATATAGCAAACGAGAGGAAGGAGTTGCGAGAAAAAAATTAATAAATAAAAATTGCAATTTTCTACTGTTGCCGCTTTATATATTACTTTACGATTATCTATATCACAGTACACCGCTGCAGAGGGTCAGTAGGTTATCGATATTTGTCCTTTGCTCGGGCTGTAAAAATAGAATTGCAAAGCCGGGATTGTCAGCGCCCTCTATCCTTCCCACCATTTTCACCTCCTATCCACCTTTATGATCCACAATCACTCTTTATCTACATACATATGTATACCTACACATTGCATGAAAACATATCAATGTCACATTAAAAATCAAAAAAACTTCTTCAACAAACAAACGAAAAAAAAAAATGAAAATGTTGAAAAATTGTTTTTCTTTTTTCTATTGTTAATATTACTGGATATAACTAATTTTAATACAGTATGCATATTCGCGATTCTGATGTATCGCGTGTGATAATATTTAATTGGTCACTCACCTCTGACGATGTTAAGTAACAAAGTCTCGAGTCAGTGCTCTCCAACGATGCTTGTTGCACAATTCCGTATCTACTGTCCCTATCAGACATATAGTCCGACCTTACACTGTCTTGACGATCAAAAGTGCCACTGAAATTGAAACAAATAAATTTTAAAAGCCAAGGCAATAATAATTAGATATAATTTTTGTATCAATTTCAATTCTTTCCCTCCTATTTTCTATTATAATTTCGTAAAATTAAATACATGTACTTTTTACAACTCTATAAATTTCAATATCAAATCAAATACTTGATTAATAAAAGAAGTTGACGTTAAGTTAGTAAGTAAGTAAGTAGAAAAGTTTTAATAAGCTCCGACCTAAATTTAGGAACTCATTAAGTAAATTTGACAAACTTACAAACTAAAAATTGAGTCATTCGAATGAATAAAAATAGTTTTTTTTTTATTTATCGATAAAAAAATATTTTTATACCGTTGCTCCATCGAATCAGTTCTATTTGACTTGTAACCACTGTCATTAAGACTTCCTTCATGACGTAATGACGGCAATGAGTCCCATGGAGATTCACGTTTATGATTGCCATAGCCAAGATTTGTTGAATTCGATGCTGCTGATCCTAAAATTGAACTGCCGGATTGCCAACCATCCGAATGACGAAACCATTGAGCTCTTGCTGACTCGCCAATGCACGTTGCACATCTTTTTTGTTTTTTATTTTCATTTTTTTCCCATTATCAAACAAAAAAATTAAATGAAGAAATTTAATTAATTATTCATTTATGTGAATTGATACATGATATGATGTGAAATTATATAATTGACTTACTTTGATTCATACTTTGAATTATAATCACTGAGATAACCGCGTTCACGTTCAGCCTCGCGTTCTCTTTTAATAATTTCATTACGATCGCTGTAATATCCATCACGATCTTTGCTATTCTGTCGTTCATTACAGTAACGATATGACAATGGCAATGTCGATGATTTATTTGTGCTCGAGCCTATGACATGAAATTTTTTTATATCAACATCTCCATTATTACATTTATCATAATCATTATTATCAATATAATATTTTTGTTCAACGAATAATTTGAATGTGACGGTACGAGATGGTGAATCAAATTCAACAGAATATGAGCTCTTTTCACCGCATCGACGAGGACCAGAACGACAACGGGAAAAGCTCATTACCGTAGACGTGAACTAGTTAGCTATTACTCGATAAAATTATATATGAAAAATCTAAAAGTAAATGGGGGTTCTCACACTCTCTTTTGTATGCGTCGTGACACTTACGCCTGCGCTGTGCATGCGGTGTGCGTTGAACATTCAATGGAATATTTTCAGCAAATTCTGCAATATAAAAATGTAAAAAAATTATTATAAATCAATTTTACATCGCAATGAATAAAATCTTATAATTATTAAATTTATAAATCAATTATTGAAATAAAAACTAATTAAATCTGTTATTAGTAATTTTTTTTTATATTACACAGAAAGAATAATTGATGAATTAATTAATATAATATTTTCTTACCCAAATTTTCCATACTCTGAGTTAATAATGCTTCAAAAGTATGAAGACTATAGCTCTCTGCGTCCATCCCCTTGGCCAATGTGTTCCGTAGATGCATCTCGTACTCGAGCAATAAACGACTGGTTGGACTTCCTGGTGTTGATGCCGACTGCATATTTTGCTGCTGCTGTTGATGATACTGTTGATGGTGTTGCTGCTGCTGTTGCTGATATGTTTGGCCGTCATTGTAGCGACGTGTGTTGCAATGATTCGGCTGCTCCATGTCTGAATTACCGTTAGACGAGCTTGGTGTTGTTGCGTAGCACTGATTGTCGAACATAACGTTGTCTGACGGTGGGGAAATGTCACCTGTGCACCGATTACGTTCCAAATCTAAGTACATCCTGCCTCTGCCGCCTAAGACAGAGCAGAGATATGCCACGTGCAAAAGTACTTTCGAATAATTTGGTGCATCAGGTTCCAAACTAATTATTTTACCTAATTTTTTTTTCCCCTGCCATCGATTCAAATAATTATCTAATAGTCTAACAAACAAACAAGTGATTTTACGAAGATTTTACAACTTTACAATGATATGAAAATTAATAAATTTATATAATTTTAATTATTTATTTAATTTTTTTTTTGGTTCTTTATCTAATTTTTATTATTTTGTTTTCAATGATGAATATCGACATGCAGTGTCACGATGCATCTGCATTTGTTGGTAAAAATCGTGCAAATACAAAATCTATTATCTAAGAAAAATTCTAAAATATTATGTGAATTTTTTCTTTTTTTTTTCTTTTTTTCGCTACTGAAAAATTGCATTCGAGTAATTTCTATATTTATGTATGTGATAATAAGTTAACATTTGTGATATGATTTAATAAATACAAAATAGGTATACCCTGTGATCCGCTATATTGACGTCCCATATCGTGAACATTTCTTGAGCCTTGATATTTATTGTTGTACGGGCTTCTGTATGCATGAACATAATTTTCATTTTCCGCTTCTAATTGCATGTACTTCTGATTATTATTATTTGGATGATAATGATAGCTGTGACTGTGAATGTGACGTTTGCGTGTCATTTCCGGTGATGTTGCTGGACTATCAATACTCGATATTGGTTTTAACATTCTTTTTAACGTATTTGGATCAAGATTTATACCACCATTTTGTGCATTTTCAATTCTCATATCATCTGTACTTTTACTCTTTAATTTACGTCCATGATTATTGTTATTCATAGTATTATAGAAATTTCCATTTTGCATTTCGAGCTCAGTGTAATCTGCTGATTTTGTATGATGCAATTGCTCTTTACGCAATGATTTACTTCCTAATGTACCACCGGCTTGTGTACCCTCAGATTTATGCGGTTCACGTTCACCACCGCCATTTTGTTGCGTTGCACTGTCTTGACGTTTTATTCCCTTCTTCGGTGATATTGACGAACATTTGTCATCCGGACTGTCAATCTACACAAATTAAATAATTAAAAATCAAAAAATGATTCAATAATAATTTTCTTCAAGTATATTAATTATTTTTTACCTGTGAAGCAACATTCACTGTACCAATTGCAACATTAGCTGTTTTCGGTGTTGTCTGACACGTTTCATTTTGCTTATCCTTAACATTATGCTTGCACGAATCACTTGATTTTGGACTTTTACCTGGTGTATCACCAGTATTATTGACATTATCATAAATAGATGCACTTGATGTTGCGGTAGTTATTTTTTCACGTCCGGGTGTCATTTCCATGTCAACTGAACGATTCATAGTTCGCGGTAATGTTGAAGCACCTATTCAAAAATAAACAAAAGATAATATTATCATAAAAATTCAGAAGAAATTATTTCACCATGAAAAAATTAATGTTCATTTTGAATAAAAAATTATTAATGAAATGAAGAAAATTTATTTAGACTTACTGCAAGTTGAGGAAGGAAATCTTTGATCACGAGTACGTAGTCTTGCCAACTGCTCGGGTGGCATGCAAGTGCACTGAGGTGCTTTGGATCTGCTGGGCGAAGCTGGTGTCGACAATGGTTTTATACGTGTTTTGACCTTTTGCTTGTTGGGTGGTTCGAGCTTGAGGGAATACGATGACGGAGCTTTTCTCGGCGTCTTCGTTGAGGGTGACTAGTGATAAAAAGGCCAAAGATAAAATGTCAATTGTCGTGACCTAATCACTAACTAAATGTCAAATTAATATATAAAAAAATTTTAATAAATATTCATGAATATAAAATGATATTTTTATCACTTACACAGCAATCTTTAAATTGTTTAGCGTCGATAGGTGAAGTGAAATTCAGACCCCACGTGTCATTGGTCATTGTGTCTTTCCAATAAATGAAACATTCGGATGCTTGGCCAATTCTCGTTCCTTAAAATTAATATAAATTAATATCTCATGAATTATATTAAATTTAACAAGAATTATATTTAGTTTTTTATCATATTTATTATTTTTATCACAATATCAAATGTATTGTTATCACCTGGTTGCACCAGTCGCACATCGAGAATCTTGTCAACCTGACTATTGTAGGCGGTAATATGGAAGACAAGTTCAGGTGAATCTTGGAGACAGCGTATGTTAACAGGAACAAGATCTTCAGAGACTTGTTGCCATTTAACTGTTCCCGTTCCACTGGCACTCACATGGAAGACTTCAGCCCACAGTCTAAAAATACTCGTAATTATGTCAATCAAAATGACTTTATTTAACATGCATTAATCATTGATAATTTAATAAATTCTAATCTAATTATATTGTTTAAATCAACAAAAACATTCATGCGTTCAGGAAGAATAAAACTTGAAAATAATATTTAATAGAAATATTTGATAATTAAAAAAAACGTTTAGAGAATTAATAATAAAATAATTAATTAGTATGTAATATTTATTAATTTCATATTTTTGATAATTATTTCATGCAAAGCATTGATATTAGAGCGAGATGAAAGACAATGATGATTTATTTATCGAGTGATTTTCACTGTAAAAAAGCGAAGTTAGCGATGTAATAAGTGAGTGAATGCATGATTAAATGTATATTTTGTGAGTGAAGACAATGTGGTTGAGTGAAGGAGAAAAGTATTACAAAAAAATAATTAAAATAAGGTGGAACAAGTGAAGAGAATGTTGGAAACGACAAAGGGAAGAATTCTTCTGATATACATGAAAGGAAAATTTGGGAATTTTAATAATAATTATTCAGAAGATATTACAAAAAAAATATAATAAAATGTTTCATCATTTTTCATAATTAATATTATTTAAAATTTTTAAATTAAATAAGTGATAATGATGAAGAACTACGTTGCAAAATAATTGTTTAAAATCCATCGAAATACATACGTTCACTGAGGGAGTTATTCAAATTTGCAATGCACATAAAGACACACTCGAAATTTAATTAATTATATACATTAGAAAAAGGAAAAAATAAAATTAAAAATTAATAAAGGGTTTATACAGACAGTTTGTGTTATTTATGCAATTATTTCAATTGGGAAAAAATAAAAATTTCTTTAATTTTTTTTTTTTTTTCGAAAATAATTTTTTTTTGCATACACACATGTATATAGAATATACTAAGTGAAGAAAAAGAGATATATGTATATAAACGAGGATTATTGTGTTGATAAAATGATTAAATGGAATGGTTGAATGGTATGGTATGCGCACCTCTTCTTCTCTATTACGCTTCCGCACCTGAGCAAGTGGGCAGATTCACCCCTGTGGCTGCCGCCACCACCCGGTCCAGCTCTTGGCCCAGTCTGCCATGGGGAATCTTCGTCACGATAACCACGCTTCGATAATGGCGCACAACTGCACGCAGATAATTTATTTCCCATATTATTTATCTTTATTTCTTTTTTTTTTTTTCAATTTATTTGTTTATTGATTATCATCAATTCAACTTTCTTCTCTCTCCCTTTCTTTCTTTTTTAATTTTTATTATTTATTTATTTATTCATGAGTCAATCTATCCCATAAAAATTTCCAAACAATTTTAGTCTCTCATCTCTCTGATGTTTTTAGTTTAGATTTTTTTCGCTCGGTCTTTTTCTCTCTTTGACACAATTTTATTTGGCTTTATCAATTTTAAATTGTTTGTTTGTTCAATAATTGAATTTTGGTATATTTATTTTTTTTTTTTTGGCACCGTATTCCTTTGTGTTTTCTTCTTGTCTTGATTTAGCTGATGATTGTTTCTTTATTTTACTTTATTTAATATTTTTTACTTTCGGAAGCACTGAATAGCACGATGATTGGTTTAGTGATTCCCAATCAAAAGAATAAGTGGGACTTTTTATCTTTATTGTCACATCATTATATGCTTGGCAACGGTGGCGCTGCATCATTAGCTTCACCGTGACATGATAGCTGCAACATACATTTGTATAATTTGTAAAATTAGGTCATGTACATATATGTATAATTAAAAATTTATTTACTGCAATACCTCCGCATCGTATCAAATAAATATTTCACATTGTGTTTAATTTAAACTAAAATTTGTTCACCGTATAATCAACAAATATTATTTACTAACCCACTACATCATTCTTCCATCCATTCAATAAATAAATCAATCATAATAATATTCCTCAAGTGTCCTATTAATTAAATAATTCAAAACAAAAATATTCAATAAATAAATCAGCAAAAAAAAATTTTTTTTTCAATCATGATAATATTTTTCGACTGTCCTATTAATTCAATAATTCAAAACAAAAATATTCAATAAATAAATCAGCAA
>JAQQBR010000002.1:3699094-3716227 GCA_030347285.1 Microctonus hyperodae
TGCCAACTAGAACTTAACCTATAATCAAGCTCTACCACGTGCAGCACAACAGTAAAGTGTGGACATAAATATCGTAATTTTTTTCAACTACATACAATAATATAAAGAATTAATATAAAAAACAATTGATATAAAATAACGTCGTATATTTTCTACAGATTAAAAAATAACTGGCAACATAAAACGTGACAATCTACTTGTGCTTATAAGCAAATTATTCTATCGTGTAAATTTTTAGTGTCGCAATAAAAATTCGGCACTTTTTTTTGTGCCAATAAGACATATTGTTGACAGAATGGCAGACCATGATATTAATAAACAAGAATCAGCGGAAACTCCACTGCCAGATGATGGCTTAACAGCCGCACAACTTTTTGCATCTGGCGAAGGATTAACTTACAATGATTTTATCATTTTACCGGGTTACATTGATTTTATTGCTGAGAGTGTTGATCTCAAATCGAATTTAACTCGTAAAATATCATTGAAAGCACCACTTGTCTCATCACCAATGGACACTGTTACTGAATCAGACATGGCTATTGCGATGGCACTCTCTGGTGGAATTGGAATTATTCATCACAATTGTACACCTGAATATCAAGCATGCGAAGTTCAGAAAGTAAGATATAAACCAGTTATGAATAAAATATTTAATTAGCTATTGATGAGTTAAATAATGTTATACATGTTTATGTATTTGAATGAGATATTGGGATTTTATTTAATTTATTTATTTTTAAGGTGAAAAAATATAAACATGGCTTTATTCGTGATCCAGTTGTACTATCGCCAAGTAATACAGTCAAAGATGTGTTAAATGTGAAAGCTGAACACGGATTTTGCGGTATACCAATAACTGAAAATGGTAAAATTGGCGGTAAATTGCTTGGTATTGTTACATCAAGAGATATTGATTTTCTTCAAAATTCCGAAAAACAACAGAATTCAAATTTAGAAACTGTTATGACAAAATTAGAAAATTTAGTAACAGCCAAATCAGGCGTTACCTTGCCAGAGGCGAATTCCATACTGGAAAAATCGAAAAAAGGAAAACTACCAATTATTAATGATAAAGGTGAATTAGTATCGTTAATGGCACGTACAGATTTGAAAAAAAATCGTAGTTATCCAAATGCAAGTAAAGATGAGAATAAACAATTGCTTGTTGGTGCAGCAATCGGTACAAGAACTACAGACATAGAACGTTTGCAATTATTAGCAAATGCCGGTGTTGATGTTATTGTACTTGATTCATCACAAGGCAATTCATCATATCAAACTGATATGATTAAATATATTAAATCGAATTATCCTGAACTACAAGTTATCGCGGGCAATGTTGTAACAACCAGACAAGCAAAAAATTTAATTGATGCCGGCGCTGATGGATTACGTGTTGGTATGGGTTCAGGCTCAATTTGTATAACACAAGAGGTGATGGCAGTTGGCCGACCACAAGCCACTGCAGTATATAAAGTCGCTGAATACGCAAGAAAATTTGGTGTTCCCATTATCGCTGACGGTGGTATACAATCAATTGGACATATTATTAAAGCGTTGAGTCTGGGCGCTAGTACAGTGATGATGGGATCACTGTTAGCCGGTACGTCAGAAGCACCTGGTGAATATTTCTTTAGCGATGGTGTTCGCTTGAAAAAATATCGTGGTATGGGCTCCCTTGAGGCAATGAATAAAAAAGACTCTAAAGGCTCAGCTATGGATCGTTATTTTCATAATGAAATGGACAAATATAAAGTGGCACAAGGTGTTAGTGGATCGATAGTTGATAAAGGAAGTGTATTGAAATTTTTACCGTATTTACAATGTGGTATTAAACATGGCTGTCAAGATATTGGCGCGAGAACAATCGAATTATTAAGATCATTAATGTACAGCGGTGAAATTAAATTTGAACGACGGTCACCTTCAGCGCAACAGGAGGGCAATGTACACAGCCTATTTTCATATGAAAAAAGATTATATTAATGAATAATTTGAGATAATTTTTTCAAATTAATCTATTTTTTATTGTCTTTTGGTCTTTGTGAAATATTGTACCTGTGCTTTTTTTTTCTTTCAATTCTCAGACCGATTCGTAATTCTGCGGCTCTAAAAGTAAAGTAATTCAACTGGTATTCTGACAGTATAATAAGCTCCATTATGTATTGAATAGTTGTCTTAGAGTAATTTCAATTGAACAACTTATGTACAAGATTAATCATGTTTGTTGTTTATAAAAAATTATTTTCTGTCGATTTTTACAGGAATAATTTATTAAGTTACAATGATTAAAATGGAAAAGTATGTCCATAAAAACTATCATTGGTCGTCACATTTATGAATCGTGCATTTGCATTGTATAAATCTGCGTCTGTTGTATCAGAAAAAAGACAAATTTCCATTTGATTATGATAAATACATATATTTTATGCATTCATGTATGCAAATTGTAATATCTTCCACAAATGTATTTTGACGTGTGTCAACTTATTATATAATGAGAGAATTAGTTAAAAAATATCCATAAAGTTTTCATTTGAGGAAAATCAAAGATACAAACATAATTAAAATGACGTCATGTTTAGAATTTCCAATCAGTTTTTAATAAATGATAATGTGCAAAATATCATTTGCGCTATAAATATACTAATTTAATTCACAGACAAATTAAAACTTGTGATCCGGCTTAACGATAACTGTAGATACATGCGTCTTTTTTAAATGAAAAGGAAATATTCCACCGAATAATAAATAAATGCTGAATCAAGATATTAGAATTATTAGAATTCATTGGGAATTATTTTTCCGACATTGAAATAAATCTAATATTTCAAATTATAGTACAATCGTAAAACAAATCATGGTTTAATATTAATCAATTGCTTTGTACATTATTTTTTATAAATAAGTTTTACCCAATTGAAATTGAAAAATTATAT
The DNA here is from genome assembly GCA_030347285.1 of Microctonus hyperodae. Lineage (NCBI taxonomy): Eukaryota > Metazoa > Arthropoda > Insecta > Hymenoptera > Braconidae > Microctonus > Microctonus hyperodae. Next base: position 3,702,037 of record JAQQBR010000002.1, read on the forward strand.
AATATTTAGACACTTGAATTTTTGTAATTGCTTCACTGGAAAACATTTGTAATTGTTCTTTACCCAATATATTTTACACATGTAATATATAGACAATAAATAGATGTCTGTAATAACAAATTAAAATTTAATGTGAAATAATTTTGATAATTCCCTAAAAATATTTCCATAATAATATATTTTCTTTTCAAGTTAGAATTCATATAATAGAACTGTGCTGCCATCATCAATCTGTATATCCATAAACAATACTTCGAGTTTGAAATATAACCTCAAAAATTGCATTTTGCATTATTCCACGCGGCTATAATTTGTATTTTTTAAAACTATTCTACAAATATGGTTTTGTGTGGTGTGGACTGTATTGAAAAAGTATCTAAATATTTAGAAGTTCCTGTTAAAAATTTACATTTATCAATAAATAATGTAAGTAGATGAAATAAGCGTACTCCTCCTCAATACTTGGAATTACATAAATTTAATCAATACATAAAGGATTTCGTTGATCAATCATATCACATTAACTCTCATTTTCATATTTTCCTAGGGCTTCTCTAATGTATATACTTGAACCCATTTTTTTACTACTGATCAACATAACCTCAATCTTATAACTCTGATCGATTTATTTTTTTTCTTATTATATAGACTTATTTAATATAAGAATTTTATATAATCTACATATTGATACTTGAATTATTCTAGGTTGTTGCAGCCGATGATTTAATAAAATCTCAAACAATCGAAGGATTTTGCACAATAGTGCAGGAGTTAGCGAAAAAATCCAATTACCCTGATATGCTTGGTAATGATAAATTAACTCTAGCAATAATTAAACAATGGTTGGAGTATGCTATTGTCAATATTAATTATGCTGACAATTCAACAAATGCAAAACGTATACTCAAGGTATAGATTGAATCCAAATATTTATTGTAATAATTACTATAAAAAATCTGAAATGTAAAGAATTAATATGATAGTCTTGAAGACGATGATTAATATTATTATGTCATAACTATTTTCTTTAAAAATTTATTATAGGAATTGAATATGTCGTTGAGAGATAATACTTTCATCACTGGAACAAGCAAAACTGTTGCAGATGTAGTGATATATTATGCTCTTCATTCAATTATGGTAATATTTCTTATTGTACATAATAAAAAATGCCATTTATGAACCCCTAAAAGTACATTATTGGATCTACTATAATCTTCTATTATATTTATCATTTTTTTTTATTTTTCATCATTATTTCAGAATGAATTGACACACCAAGAGAAAGCAGAATACGTAAATATTTCACGATGGTTCGATTATATTCAACAAGAAGAAAAATTACGAAAAAATTTAAATCCCATCAATTTTGAACTCGTTCATTTGTATATTTAATTGTAAATCCAAATATAATTGCAAAATAGATAACATTGATAATTAAAATAATATTGAGATATATACAAGCCTTTTCATTAATAAATTTCATATCAAAATTAGTTATAATAAAAATGTTTCAAAGAAAAATATATCAATTAGTATTATATTAATATAATATTAATAATAATAACATTTTACCCGCAACGATAGTTTATTCCCATTGGCTGTTAATTCATTATTACTTTAAATCTTTCATCTTCATTGGTTGAAATGATACATGTGACTTTACAGTTGATTTCCATTAATATTATCGCTTATTGAATATCGGCTTTAAACATCCAACTTTATATGGTCATAACTTGTTGATGTTGACATTCATACAAAAACTAAAGAGACAAATTTTAATTATCACTTTTTTAACGATATTAAAACTATAATTAATTGTCATCATGAATATGTCTGTAGAAAAAAAGAAATATCCATCGGCATTACCGAGTAATTGGCCGATAAAAGACGATTCATCACGGAAAAATCAAAATCCACTGCCATCATCAGGAAAAGTTGACGTTTATTATTACAGGTTATATATTTTTTTACAAGTAATTTTTATTCTTTTAGTAAATGAATGATTTCTACTATTTACATAATATTGTATAATTATTCACTCAATATTGTTTAGATTATGTTTCTTCATGTGATTTAATTTTTAGTCGTGGTATAAGAAATGATGCATCTTTAGTGCCACCAATAAGACAAACTGCATCAATTTTCAAACAACCAGTTACTATTTATAAAACACCAGAGCGAAAAGCTAAGGATATTAAACATGGAACTCAAGAAAAACCTAAACAGGTTGGACATTTAATTATTATCGTTGAAATCATTCAAATTAAAGTTAGAGATGAAAACGTTATTCATTCATGAGTTTTCATTTAATCGAATTTTCTTCGAGTGAATTTAATTTATAAATTGATTTAATAATAAATTAGATTATGTAGAGAAATAAAAAAAGAATGATATATTAATATTATCAAAACTAAACGTTACTTTAGGAAGGAGCCGATAAAACTGATGGCAAATATGGATCTCAAGATAAGCCTAAACAGGTAAAAAAATTTTTAATTGATGAGTAGAGTTTATTATTTCAACATTTGGCAACAATAACTTAGTATTAATAATTTCTTGTTTATATATTATTATTCATTATAATTATTATATTTCTACCTTTTATTACTTATTGAAATTCATTAAAAAATTTTTGTAGTTATTTTGGGAAAAAAGACTGGAAGGTTTGAGAGCTTGTGATCCAGATGGTTTCGAATTTGACGGCATGGATTTACCAAAGACTCTACGGCCAGTTGGACCTTATATAACTGATGAAACATTACTTCAAAGTGTCGCGACTGCACTTCATATGTCATCACAACCAGTTACAGGTCAAACGGGATCAAAATCATCACTTGAAAAAAATCCCGGAGTCTTTCTAAATCCTGATCAACCTCTTGTCCAAGTAAATACTTGTGAAAACTACAAGTTATGATTCGTAATGTATCATACGATATTTTTAATAATGCAATAATTATTTATTATTTAAGGCTGTGACGATAGCTGATGAAGATATCAAGAGACAGGAGGACCGTGTAGCGATTGCCAGAAAAAAATTGCAAGATGCATTGCGCACAGTTTCGGCTTAATTATCAATAATTTTTCATTTTTTTTCTAAGTATCAATTATCGCCATTCCCTTTTCTCGTCTCATTCACATTAATAATGTAATTTAAATATATAAATGCACAATATAAATCATGTATGTATTATATATAATTTGCTTTTTTGTTTTATTTTATTTCGAATGAAGTTGTGTAAAAAATAAAATGTATTCTTCTTTTTTTAAATTTCAATGTTCAATTTAATTATTTATGTATTTATCTCACTATTTGTACGTACATAGTGAAAAGAAAAATTAAGATAAATTCAATCGTTAGATAATATATAGAGGGCGTTATTTTTTGAACAGACTAATCCCGCTTTCTCACAATGTGCTGCAAAAGTACTTGAATTTTTAGGTTAATCAATATTTGAAATAAACATTTGTCTTTTTTCAATTGATTAATTTGATGTCATAATCAATTTATAAAACAAAAAAATAATCTATATTTTTATTAAATGTATGGTAAAAATTATTTATTGAAATATGAATTCTGATGAAACTTATCATTTGGATGTGTGGAAAGGTGATTGGGGTCTGCCATCAATAGATATTCACTCTCTGCAAATTTTGGTATTAATTTTTATTTTTCAAAAATTAATAATAATACATTTTCATATTTAAATGAAATATTTGATAAAGTTCGCGACAATGTTTATAGGTTATATTATATTCTATAGTTATTATGATTAATATATTTTTTTATAGGCTTATGCAAAATTCAGTGGAGTGGCATTGGCGGTAAATACAACATGTAATCCATTCACAACACCAAATGGTCAATTACCAGTACTAAGAAATGATATCAATAAATTAGATTCAATACAAGATATGGTAAAATTTTTAAAAACAAAAAATTTTACACCAGACTCATCATTATCACCAAAACAATGTGCTGAGATTGTCTCTTATGATTATATGTTAAAAGAAAAATTTTATCCAGCATTACAATTCGTATGGTACATAAGAATTTTACATGAATACTTATTATGAATTCCATTCATATTAGTGATAGTAATAATATATTTCTTATTATAGGTGGCTAGATCATCGAAATTTTACGGAATTAATCAGACCATGGTATTCAAAAGCGATTCCGTTTCCACTAAATTTTTATTATCCATCACAATATGAAAAGCGTGCACGTACAATGGTAGAATTACTTTTTCCAAATGAAGATGCGATGACTGTAATCGAAAGTAAACTTTATTCAGATGCACAAAAATGTATGACTTTATTGTCAACGCGATTAGGTGAATTAGACTATTTTTTTGGCTCAAAACCAACATCAATGGATGCATTAATTTATTCATATCTTGCACCATTATTAAAAGCACCATTGCCAAATCCTGCATTGCAAAATCATCTAAAAGCATGTACAAATCTTGTTAAATTTGTATCTCGTGTGTCACAACGTTATTTTGAATATGATTATCAAGAATATGAGAAAATAAAAGCCAAGGAAAATGAAGAAAAACATTCAAGGACAGATTCGGATAATGAATTTCCGCACAAACGACGTGATCAAGTGTTTGCTGGAATTTTCGTAACAATCGCAATGGTCACCTACGCTATCTTCACTGGAATTGTAGAGGTAACTTATGAATAAAGTCCATAAATATAAAAATACAATTTTGAGTAGTTCCACCTCTTACATAAATTCACACAATTAGAAAAAAAAATAGATTATAATTAAAAAAATGAAAAATACATCATTACCTCAGAATAATAAAGAGAGGAACTCATCAAAAGAGTTCAATATGGCATGTGAATTTTAAATTTCCTTGCCATATATTAATAACTCTAGCAACAGATGTTGTTTATAGGTGCTAGTGTATGTAATAAGACGCAAGAAGTTTATTAAAGTCCCTAAAAGGACAAAAAAACGTAAGTATAATCGAAATATATACATATATATTTATTATCTTCCTAAGAAATTGAAACAAATGATTTAATGAATAATTTTCTTGGCGTCTTATGCTTTTTAACATTGGCACAATTCATAGCTAATTATTAATTTTACTGATTTTCATAAGTCTATTATTATTGATAATTCAGTAATTTAATAATAAATATCGAATTTATAATGTCTTTGTTAAAGGTCACGCCGAAAAATGATAATGAATTGATGGATGATACAGAGGATTACCTGTCCGAATCATATGTGGAAGATTGAAAATATATGTTCAATTCGTTATATTATTAAATTATCTAATTCATAATAAAATTATAAATTTAAAAAATACAAAAGAATTTTTGAAAAATTTTACTAAACGTTATTTATATTTTTGGCAATAGCGTGATATTTATTCGCTGAATAATTTTTCATTAGTGCCTATTACATCATTTTGTATTATATATAAACATATACATTATATATATAAATATTTAATTTGATCGGGGGAAAAAATGGACACAATGCAAGTATTTTTGTCTCACAATAGCCTTATAAAATTGCAAGAAATTAATTATTTCTCAATTTGTATTTTGATGCAATACCAGTTGTGGCTGAAACTATTTCCTTTGAAAAACTCTCAAAATTATGAATCGTAGTTCCACCCAAAATGACTTTTACTCCGGAATTCAATTTATTTATGTTATATACTGTTAAACTCTCTTCGTATGTCGCCCCGCCAACAATAAAAACAATAACATCTTGAATTCTAGAATTTTAAATAAAAACAAAAATGAATTTATTTAATAAAATTCAAATAGCTAAATACAATAATAGATAATAATATATTGAAATAATTACTTTTTCGTCATAGTCATTTGTCCTAAATATGGAAATGTTTGTGTACTTAATTTCCCTTTTATGAGATCTTCCAATGTTTCATTCAATAATGGATTATGCTGTGTGTATATATTATCAACACCGCTCAAACCTTTGAATAATTTCTTTGTTATTTTTGCAACAGATTCACGATCAAATAGATTACTTTGCCGTTGATTTATTCCGCTATATTCTAATATATTGTATACCAGCTGGGAAAACGAACACAGAGTAAAAATAAAAATGAAATTTTAATTCGCGAAATTTGTTCGTTATCATGTAAATTAATTATTTATTACCATTGTATATTTTTCTGGTACTTCTCGTCTCTTCAACATTTCAACTAATGTACCAATTTCATTATTTGTATGCTTTTCATAATGCAATGCATAAAGCATAACTAATCTTGTTGCATCAATATCACGTACTTTTGGATTGTTTAATAATTTTTTAATTTTTTGCAACTAAAAAAATTTCGTTATTTTCATCTATTCATTTTCATTTTATAATTTTATTAAAATTATTTATATGTACCTGATTGGAATGTTCATTTTGACATGAGAGTTCTTGTTCTGTCTCAGATATTTCAAGTAGATTGTATTTACCAACTAAATTCGATAATTCACCAACAACAGTTACATGTTTCGAAACTGTTCCTGACATTTTTTTAAATAATGGATAAGCCTCAACAAAATTTTTCATATCCGCTATACTTTCAACTTTTTGATGTTTTTTTGCTCTCTTTTGAAAATCCTCCATTAAATCTTTAATTGTTTGTCCAATTTCCCCGAAATTCAAGTACAAATTCTACAATAAAATAAATCATATATCAACGAAATCATCTTTACTCACAATAAATTTACAGTGTAACATATGAATTTTTCACATTTATATTATAATTTACCTCAGCATAAAATTCATCGTGTTCAGCACTCAACACAACTTCTTGTAATTCTTTAGAAATACCTTTTACACTAGATAAATCAACGCGATTATTATTGATAGTAAATAATTCATGCACCATTGCCTGATAGGTCCATTGATTTAATAATGGTGTCACAGGATCGTCTCTTCGATCAAGTATCAATAAAACTGGATCTGATTCTTGACGAAATTTGAATGAATTTGATTCTTTTATCAAAACTTCACGTATTTTTTCTGCCAATCTCTTTGCCATCAATGAGCTATTCTGATAACGTATATAAGGACATTTTTTCAATGACAATAAAACTGATATGATTCCTTCATATGTTCTATGTAAATGCTCTGGATTCCATGTGAGACCTACAGAATAAATCATTGTATCTTCTCGTTACAAATAACAAATCAGCTATAAAATATTTTAAACAAATTTTTCCATTCATTCACCTTGCGCACAAGATTCTATACCCAGTGAAAATAAATGCGGATTTATCGCTAAATAATCAGCATAATATTCATGAACTTCTCTAACAACTTCTTGCTCATCACTATCAGCAAGCAATTTAATATCAGCTTTCGCAATGATATTGCTGAAATCTTAATTATTATATGAAATGAAGATATCATGATATGTATATTTCAAATAATATAATATACAAATTTTTATATATTTGCTTACAGATATAATAAATTCCATATTTTGGATTTCGCAATTCATTACAGAGTAATGCTACGTTTTCTTTGGTCGGTCTAATAAATACAATGCACTTTAAATGTTTTAAAGCTTCGGAGCGAACTGGGGCGTCAATTTTTTCAAACAAATAAACTTCTTTCATGAGAATTTCCGAATGACTATAAACCAAACTAACAATACTTGTCTGAAATAAACAAAGTTGTATTATATTATTTGACAGATAAACATAACCTAAATGTTGAATTTTCGATACTGACAGTTTGCTTATCCATAAGAAGTACTTTCATTCCTGGACCACTTTCTTCAGTCATTCGTGTGATATAAAACTTTAATGCTGTTACAACATTCATTTTGTCGTTGGATTTTGATGTAAAATTTCACTAAATAACTTTTAATCATGTCATTTGGTATGATATTCGATTTACTCGTAACATTTTTCATTCGTTTAGAACAACACAACAAACAGGGGGCGTCATATGTATTTTTATATGGAAAGTAAATCAAATATGATTTGTACAGTAAGATAAAATTGTTTTCAAGAGTTTAGATAACTTTTTTTTTATTTGTGAAAGTCTCATAAATTTTTATGTTTTAAAATGAAATAAAGAGAATATATTAGAGATGATTCATTCATATCCAGATAAATGTAGGCATATCCAAAAAGAAATTTTCAAAATAAATTAGATCTATGGAGAATAATAAAATGCTCAATCGAATGTGGAAATGAAAATTAATAGGATTTAATTGATTAAATGAATCTAAAATTGTAAAATTTCATAAAAAGAAAATCAATATCATTTTATTTTTCCTTGCTTTTTATCTCTTGAACATAATTCCACATCATCAATATAAATATATAGGTATATACATGTATTTATTCAAATTATTTTTCAATTTCTTCTACTATATTGAATGAATGTTCATCTTCTAAAATTGTAATCGTTTAGCTAAAGATCCACCATCAATAGATTCGAGCAATTTTCTTTTAAGACTCGGTTTCTCCTCTGGGAATCGTTTAATACTTGATGGGAGTGGCAACTTATCACCAGTTGTTGGCGGTGGTTTATTGCTAAAATATGACATTTGAAGTGCTTGATCACACGTACATCGTTCTAATGGATTTATATTCAATAAACTAGCAATCAAATCCAATAGATCATCACCAGCAGCTGTAAATATATGTTTCAATGGTGTGCCAGGAAACGGTTTAAATTGAATGAAATCGGGTAATTCCGTCATTCCTGGCCACGTTTCTTCAGTTGGTGTTCCAAGAGTCTAAAAAATTGAATAATTTATAATAAAATTACAGAAAATATCAAAAAAATTATTAACACCAATTAATTAATGAATTTCTAACCTGAAATATTTTTGTAAGTTGATCTAAATCTGATTCACCAGGTAAAAATGGTATACGAAGCAATAATTCTGCTAGTATACAACCCACAGCCCACATATCAACACCAGTGCCGTATAATCTTGCACCATATAATAATTCTGGAGCACGATACCATCTCGTAACCACTTGATGTGTATTTATTCTATTAGGTGATCCAAAAAATTTTGCTAAACCAAAATCACCAATTTTTAACACCCCAAAATTATTAACTAATAAATTATTAGGCTTCAAATCACGATGAAGAATCCAATTGAAGTGTAAATAATCTAATCCTTGCAATGTTTGTATAATGTAAGATTTTATGTTAGCAGTTGTGAGGACAATATTATTGTCTTTAATAATTACTTCTAAATCTGTGTCCATAAAATCAAAAACTAAAGATACATTTGATTTGTGACCAAAGACATCTAGAATAAAATATATTCATTTAGTTAAATTATTGAGAAATATCGTGATAATTTATTTTATTAAAATTAAATATTTCTTACCCAATAATCCGATGATATTATCATGTTTTAAGTCTTGCAATAATTTTATTTCTCTCAATGCAGTTCTGTTTATTCCATCTCTTGCTTCTGCACTACTTCCAACTTTGATCTACAATAATAAATTGAATAATCGTAATACCGATTCAATAATTTAATTTTTCTTATTTCAATTTTTATAATTGATAAAATTGTAATAAAAAAATATTACATACCTTTTTCACAGCCACTATTTGATCCAATTCTATATCTTTAGCTTTATATACAGTTGCAAACTATAACAAAAAATAAATAGTTCAATATCATAATTAAAAAATGTGGATAAAAATATATGTACATATATGTATAAACACTCATTTAATAAATTAATTTAATAAATATTTAACCTGTCCTTCTCCTAAGAAATCAATTTTTTCATATCTTCGCAATTTATCAGCCATTATTTATGCTACAAGCATATAATTATGAAGAATAATGGCATAAAATAGAAATGAAATGTATGGTACCGAAAATACAATCCTAACCTATAAACTGTGTACCAAGTTTGAGTGATTCAAATCAGTACAATATTCTCATTGAACTTCTATTATTGTCCACGCAGTAACCGCCAATATTATGGTAATTGAAGAAAAAAGTAAGGTTAGAAAACAACTTTTCCGGATTTTTATTCGTTGATGGAACATTTGTTAACTAGACAAGTCAAATCAATTGGCTGTATATTAGCCAATGGTTCATTGCCATTTGATATGAGAATTGTTGCCATTGACAACTATAAAAGTTGCTACACTAATTTCATTTATTATTTTATTTTACAGTGACAAATAAACCTAAAATTAAGGCAATTATATTTGTTTTGATATTATTAAGAAAACATGTTCTTTGTTAAATAACTGTTTGTCTTTGTTTTCAAAAATGAGTTCGATTGGTGGTGGTATTGAAAATGATTCACCATTAATAATATTTGATGCATCAAAAAATGAACGGAGATTAAATGATGAGTTCAGGATTTTACAAAGAAAATTAAAATCAAAATGGAAATTTTCTGAGTAAGTTAAGGCATATTTTCTAAATAATTAATAAATAAAAAATTATCTATATTTTTATTATTTATCTATTCATTTTTTTTTTGTTATTTAATTTATATTTGTTTTACAGGAATAATGATATATTGTCACAGGAAACTTTAAGAAATGCTGAAATATTAGTTTTAGCCGAACCACGAAATAAATTTACAGATTTAGAAATAAATTCCATTAGAGGATTTATAAATGGTGGTAAAAATGTTTTAGTAATGCTGAGTGAAGGCGGCGAGAATAAATTAAATACAAACATCAATTTTTTAATGGAAGAATTTGGAATCATGGTAAACAATGGTGGGTTTATATGTGTATACATTAATAATTTAAATGCATTTAATTACATAATTAACTATATTTAAATTTCTCAAAATATTATTTTATTTATTTATTCTTCAATTAACTAGACAGTGTTGTAAGAATAAATTACAGTCGAATATACCATCCAAAAGAATGCATAATTTCTCATGGATTATCAAATAAATCACGTTTTGGAAAAAATCGTGAAGAATCCAGGTGAGTTTGATATTCATTAAAATAAATATTTATTATTTAATTTTTATATAAATTATTTTTTTATTGTATTTACAGCAATATGCAATTTTTATATTCATATGGTGCAACATTAAATGTTGTTAAACCATCAGTTGTTGCATTATCAAGCGGCACCATGGCAATCCCTTCCAATAGACCTATTTGTGCATATTATTTTTCGCCAACGAGTTCAGGAAAATTGGTTGTTCTTGGCTCATCACGTTTTCTCACTGATTCTTACATTGACAAAGAACACAATGACATTATGAGAGAAATGATATTTGATTTCTTTCAATTAAAAGACAACATATCAAAGGACAACATTCATCTAGATGATATTGATGTAAAATTTATTATAAATTATTATTAATTCCCCTTTATTCAATTGTATAATTTTTTTTTGTTCTATAATAATTTGTCTGACCATCGTAAAATATTATTTGAAATTATTGCGCAGTATTCTGAGTATAATTTTGTACCGGACATCACACAACAAGCAGACAATCCAAAAGTCTGTACCCAGGATTTGGACAGTATTGATATTCCACGAGAATATACAAAACTTTTTAAGCATCACATTTATTCTGTGAATATGTCAATGATACCGGAATGTATAAAAGTATATCAAACATTGGGAGTTAAGCACGAACCATTGGCACTGATATCTCCACATTTTGAAACTCCATTACCACCCACTCAACCATCGGTAATTAAATATACAAAAAGCAACGTAAAAATTTTTTTACAATAACATTTTTTTAAAATTTCATTCCAGGTATTTCCACCTAGTTTCCAGGAACTTCCACCGCCTGCTCTCGAACTTTTTGATTTGGATGAGGCATTTAGTTCTGATCTTCTAAAATTATCACAATTAACAAATAAATATATGGGAACCAAAGATTCATCGAATGTAGCTGAATTAGATTATTATATACGTGAATTTGGTGAAATTATTAGAATTAATACATCAGAAATTCCAACAGCTAAAGAAGTTTTGAATTATGTCTTTCAGAAGCTCAGTAGTTATAAGGCATTACATAATTAAATTAATAAATAATTATAAATAAATAAATATGATGAATTCTATTTCATAATTGAGAACAAATTTTATTGGTTATCAGATTTAAATTTATATTTGTAATAAGAATAAAATTTGGCAGAAATACAATGAATTAAATGGTCGTGTAATCCCGGATGACAAAACCGAAAATTACCGTGTGCAATTGCGACATCTTGAGTGATGCGCGCGGAGCCGTGAACCAACGGGACTCACGAGCGTATTCATCGAGAGAAGGCGATTGGCGAAATTTCCGGCGCAAATATTTGGCCCAAGCACGTCCATTCATTCATTCATCAATCTAATTTTCATAAACTAGTGAAATTCAATGTACTTGATTTGATAACAAAATAATAAATATGTCTGTATTCTTCGTGAATGCGTAAGTAATCATTGATATTCGCGCGAAAAAAGGTTTTGAGGTTATGTTGTCAATAAATGTTCTTATTTCAATTTTTTCTTTAATTCATTTAAAGTTCTACTTAAATAAAGAAATTAATTATAAAAACTACATTTATGAACAATTTTTGATTATTTAAAATCGATTTTATGTACATCATAATTTTTTTATTATTAAATTAAATATTATCTTTATACACATCTGAAATTTTTTTTTTATGTAAAAGTTTCTTTTTAATATTTATTAAGTCTATCTTATTAATTTCAGAAATCAAGATAGTGAAGTTGAGGGTGATTCCAATGGCGATTTACAAATTGCATCACCTGGTAGCTCTGAAGCTCAACAGGCATTAACAACATTTTGGCCAAAAGTTTCAGAGGAAATTAAAAAAATCACCAATGTAACAATACTCAATTATTAATTTGAAAAAAGAAAAATTAAAATATATACATAATTCGACATAATTATATTTAATTTCAACAGATGGATTTAAAAACACAAGCATTACCATTGGCGAGAATAAAAAAAATAATGAAATTAGACGGTGATGTAAAAATGATAAGTGCTGAAGCTCCAATGTTATTTTCAAAAGCAGCTGAAATATTTATCCATGAACTTACATTAAGAGCATGGGTGCATACAGAAGATAATAAACGTCGTACCCTTCAAAGAAACGATATTGCAATGGCAATTACGAAATATGATCAATTTGATTTTCTTATAGATATTGTTCCAAGAGACGAATTGAAACAGAGTAAAGCACAGAATGACAATATCGTACGTACATCAATGAATTCTGATCAAGTACATTATTATTTTCAATTAGCACAGCAGCAAGCGTCTGCTAATCAAAATATACAAAATAATGGTCAAACTACACAACCAATACAAATTGTTCAACCATCAACAGGCCAGATACAAACCATCAATATTGGAAGTCCTGTAGATCAAGTAATAATATTATTTATTATCTTTATTTCAAATTCATTCGGCATTCGAAAAAAAAAAAAATTTTTTTTAAAAGGACACTGATAAATGAATTTTTAAATAATTAAAATAGGACACAAACGCAAACACAGCGCAAACTGTTACTGTACATAGTCCACAACAATCGTCAGGTCAACAAGTGATTCAACTTCAACAAGCTCAGCAACCATCGGCGTCACAAGCTGGCGGTATACAAATAGTTCAACAAATTGTAACGCCCAATGGGGACATACAACAAATACCTGTACGTCGATTCAAAAGTCCAAAAAAATAATATCCTCGTTTTATTAATATTTATTTCATTATTATATTTGAATATGTCTATTATTATATTATAATTTTTATGTTTTTTTTTATAGATACAATTGACCCCACAACAATTACAAATGATAAGAATGCAAGTACAAGGTGGAAGTAATCAACCGATAATAATTCAAGCAGCACCGATACAAGCACAGCCGCAACTTATTCAAGTAGCACAAGGTGGACAAGCTCCTGTTTATTTACAAACAAGTGGTAATGATGAATGAATAATTAAACTAAACAAATTAAAAGCACATTATTTGATAGATATTTTTTTTAATTTTTAAAAAAAACTAAATTTTTAAAAACAGAATGAAGAAAGATATATGGTGATGAAGTAATTTATAAACTTGTATGGTAAGAGAATAAAGAATTTTTTTAAATTATTATCTATCGTGATATTTAAACAACGAATTCATATAATTTTATCGTTGCACTTTGAATGATTTATTAATTATAAAATTAATAATAAAAAAAAAAA
>JAQQBR010000002.1:3724576-3758470 GCA_030347285.1 Microctonus hyperodae
TTAAGAATTTTTTATTGAGTATATTTTTATTTGTTAGAATTAAATAAATAAAATGATGTATTTATTTTTTTTATTTTATATATTTTCAAGCTTGTACAGTGCACCAGCATATGGAGCAGTGTCAAAAAATACAACGGGTTTACAGAGTTCGTATTTAAGCTCTTACTCAACACCAATAGCTCAATATACACCGTATTCGGGTTATAATAGTGGTGGTGCAACATTCTCATCAGTTGGCCAAAATATATCTGCAGCAACTCAAAAGCTCGATTACAGCGGATACAGTAATACATGTCTTTATGGTAATGATCGAATGCCTCTACAGTACTCTGGATATTATCCCATGCCGGGGTATCACACAACGCCAACGTCATTTAATATTGGAAATCTCAATTTTACTGGTAAGATATAATAATCGATTATTTGTAAAATAAAGAAATGTAGAAATGTATATTAATATTTAAGAGTGAAATATATTGAAGATTTTATTCAGTGATAGGGTGGGAGGGATGATGAGAGTGGAAAGAGGAGTTTATAAACTTCTGAATTATTCTCGGGTAACAATAATTGCTCGGATTATTTACTGCAGCAATATATGCAACTGGGAAAATAACACTCGAGAGTAAAAATAGTAAGATAAATAATTTTCTCTCAGGTTAAATTACCTTTGAAATCGTGAATGGAAATTATGAGAAAAATATTCTTGAATATATTTTTTTGAACAGTAATGTTTTGAAATAAAATTTGATACTACACTATATCTGCATTTGAAATATTATTAACTTTAGGGATTTTATATATGTATATTTTTTAGAAGAATTTATCGGTTCGTTTGAAATTGAAAAATATTTTATTTTAAGATTAAAATTAATTCTCGAGTGTTTGATTCAAATGATCACAATAATTTATTGTTAATAAAGAATTGTATTTAAATGTGAATAATTATATATAATTATAATTATTTATTCATTTTTTGTTTTTTAGAATTTATTCCTTGTTAATTAATGATGACGTATTAATCAAAATTTTACTTTTGTTTACAGTGTAGAAACAGTTATTAAAGATGAAATATATTTTAGTAATTAACGCGAAAATTTAAGATAAAATTTCATTATCACTTTAGCAGTTTTAAATAATTCAATAAAATTTAATACTATATACAAATTTTTTTATCACACATTTATCCAAGAAATATATATATTTTATCTTTAGAATTATTTAAATTCAATTTAATTATTTATTAATTAATTTGTTTATTTTTTTCGGTGTAAGAAGATTCAAATAAAACGACTGTTGTGCTTGATTCCACGGGCCAAGACGTGAATGATTTAGCAGCACGTGATTCAACGACAATTGAAGGTAAAACGTTGGCGTTGTATGAAGAACAAAGTCGTATGAGATCATCAGGACGAGGAATTGATCCAACGAAGGGATGCAAATTGTTTTCAGGGGCAACAGCGAAGCCCTGCAGACGTGGTAGGCGACAAAGCGGAAGCGGAAATAGTATTGGCGTGGCAGACACAACGGAAACCGGGCCTGATCGTATATTCATATGGGATCTTGACGAAACCATAGTTGTGTTTCATTCATTATTGACCGGTCTGTTTGCTAACAAGCATGGCAAGGATCCAACATTGTTGATACAGCCGGCATACAGGATGGAAGAGATGATTTTTAATTTGGCCGACACACATTTTTTCTTCAATGACATTGAGGTATATATGTATCTAAAATATATACATTTTTTTTTCATGTATAAATTTATTGTCTGTAGAATATAGAAACTTGTAAGAAAAAAATAATGAATATATAAATTAAATTAATATAAAGTTTTTTATTTGATTTAATTATTTTTATCTTTAGCATATAAATTTATTTTGAATTAAATTGGGGAGTTTTTTTCTAATCGAAAGTAGGAATTACATATATATATATATTAATATATATTACGTGTTTTATAGGATTGCGATCAAGTTCACATTGATGATGTCTCGTCAGATGATAATGGACAGGATTTGTCGACATATAATTTTGCTACGGATGGCTTTCAGTGTGCCTCAGCAAACAATGGCATCTGTTTAGCATCAGGCGTGCGTGGTGGTGTGGATTGGATGCGAAAGCTGGCCTTTCGTTATCGTAAAATAAAAGAAATTTATTGCAACTATCGTAACAATGTTGGTGGATTATTAGGTGTCAAGAGAGAACAATGGCTTCAATTGAGATCAGAAATTGAAATTTTAACAGATAATTGGCTCACATTAGCAGTTAAATGTTTGAGTCTCATTAGTAAACGTAGTCATTGTATCAATATACTTGTTACTACAACTCAACTTGTACCAGCACTGTCAAAGATTTTGTTATTTGGTTTGGGAGGATTATTTCCTATTGAGAATATTTATTCAGCAACGAAAATCGGTAAAGAAATTAATTATATATGGATTTGTTAATTTTATAAAAATTATTTTAATTAAATTGAAATTATTTATTTATGTTTTTTGTAGGTAAGGAGAGTTGTTTTGGACGAGTGGTAGCAAAATTTGGGCGACGATGCACATATGTTGTAATAGGCGATGGCACTGATGAGGAAAATGCAGCACGCGCGCACAATTTTCCATTTTGGAGAATAAATAGTCATTCAGATACCCAAGCGCTTTACAATGCATTGGAAATGGGTTTCCTCTAATGTAAATATTATTAAATACACACATGTGCATATAACGTACATTATCATTATGAAAAATAAAAAAAACGACACACACAGATGAACACTAATGATAAGTCATATAGAGTGAAACCAAATTTGAAATGTGTTTTCATTATGTGGGTATCTATTGCTAATTTAACGCCAATCATAATTATCGATCGTGTGTTACTAAAGTAATTAGGAATTATTTAAACGAAGCAAAAAATAAGATTAAAAAAAATACACCGATCGTTTTTTGCGAAAAAAATGCAATTGTCGAGGAACGATCGGATGATCCAGGGTCCACAAGTGATAAAAAAAAATTGAGTAAATAATAAAAAATAAATGATGAAAGTAATTATGAAAGTAATCGCGAAAATTTTAACTGTAAAAATTTTTAACTGAGATATTAGTGAGCTTCTGTATTTGTATTAGTAGGGTGAATTTTAATGAATGTGAAAGTCATTTTTAGTCTATAATTGGTAGATAAAAAAAAAGAAGAAACAAAATTCAATAGAGCAAAATAAAATGTTCTTTTTGATTTTAACGATGTTAATTAATTTAGATTAAAAGCAATTTTTTTTTTTTTACAAACTCAGATTCAAATATTGATGCTTCTATCCTATATCAAACTGCATTATTTTCAAAGATTGATCACTCAACTAAACCAATATATTTAATATTGTTACTTTAATATTTTTTTTTATTTTTTTTATTATACAAATTCACCAAATATTGTAATTCTATATTATCATTTTGAATTGAACTAGTCTGGAACTCTCAAACAAAAAATTACAAACAATATAATTGTTTTACGAGAAAAAAAGCAAAATAAAATGAGCAAATTGAAATAATCAAATCTGAAAAACTAATTTTAATCGTAATTTTTTTTTACATTCCATTATCATGAGTAATTGCGGATTCTTTCATCCATATGTTTAATGAATTACAATGCACAATTACAATAATATGTTTAAACATAACTGTCTAATAAAAAAATATTAATCTTATTATCTATTTAATAAATTGCAATAACTCATGAGTTATTAAAGATATAGCCTTTGTATCTCAAAGAATAAACTTCTTTCGCATTAATAATATTTAGGTTCGAAAGTAAATCTTGAAAAATCCACGAGGAGTATACATATGTCAATGAAATAGGAAACTAATTCACAGTACATAATTTCTATTGCACAAGGACATAAGTTGGTGCATCCAACACACCACAATTATTATTTTTTTGTGCCATAAGAATGTAACCATCATTACCCCAATAATTAGACCATGAATTTTTAACCAACCAATAATCTTGACCATTCATCGTACCATAACCAACTACCAAAACAGCATGATCCAATCTATCTTCAGTATTTCCTGAATAAAACGAAAAATAAATAAAGAACATAAAAAAAGAAAACATTTATTAACAAAGTAAATTAAAGAACAAAAATTTTGATTTCAATGCCTATTTTTTGAAAGTAAAAATTATTATTCAAACTCACCACACGCAGGATCGTAATAAACGCCATTGGAGTAGAATGAAAATGTTTTTTGTGAAGCATCGATGGCAATTGATACTGGGCCATGTTTAGCAATAGCAACTTTTAATGCATCAACATCATTGGTAGTGACATTAACCCAACCTGATATTTTTGCTGTTAATGTCACATTATTGACATGGCAATAACCATCTTGGCCAATATAATTGCCATAGTCTTCTTCAGTTGGTAAACCACCCTGCTGCATAATCCATTGGTATGAACGAAAATCTTCACCGCCATCGCATCCATTATTCCCGTAACCCCATGAGCAATCAATTAATGCTTGTTGTGATAATCTGACGAGCTTGTGGTGCTTCATAAAGTAAGCACCTTCAACTGCACCAGTTGTACCGAAACTCCAACATGAACCACAAACTGATTGATCTACGAAATTATTAATAAATTATTTAAATTTGAATAGATTAAAAACTGATTTTTTTTTAATATGCTTTGAGAAATGATTTTCATCAGATATATTGAGCTTATTAAAATTTACCTTTAACTGGTGTCACTGCGCCATAGAGTCTCCAGTCAAGATCTTTTGGAAAAGCTTTGGTTTTAACTATTTTTTTAGGTTTATATGGGAATGGAAGACCACCATTATTTGTCACATGCGTATATTGCTTTCCTCTAAGAGCTTTTAATTCTAATTCAGTGTGATCGGCCAAGTGATTTACAGCCATTTGAAATCCTAAATTAGCACGATTCATTGATTGTATGAATCTAAAAAATAAATAAATAAATATATTAATTCAATTGATATATCAATAATATTTTTCTATAATAAATTATATACCGGAAATTTTGTCGGAAAGTTTCTTTACGACGTTTGTGATCTTTATGATCAACATAAACTTTTTTATGTTTTTCCTTGAAATTTTCGAATTCCATGTCGATATGTGTGCTATCATGATGAATAAATTCACCCATTGGATTAAATGTATACAAATGTTTGTCACCCGGTCCAGGAAAATGAGTACACGTCATATCTAATAATTATAAAATTAAATGAAAGTAAATATTCTTATCTGTTCTTTTCATCTATATTTAAAACCAAAATATCAATTGTATACTTTTTGTAACTTGGAAAACATCAGCACTCGGTGTCTCATACGAAAACCAATCATAATCCAAATAATAATGATCGTAATGAGAACCTAGAAGTGTATTAAATCCTCGCATTTCGTAACGTACAGGAATAGCTTGTTTCAGTCCTGTCACCATTGATTTCTAAAATTAATTGAAAAATTTTTATATAAGAAATAAAAAAAAATATCATGTATACATAAACAAATATATGATGAAAGATTTTTTTCCATACTTTGTACACAATCCACAATGTGTATTTATTTGCTTTCTCACCAATTACATTATTGAGACGCCATTTCTCACATTGCACTCCATTTATCATTTCTTCCCCGATACACTGTAAAATAATAATCATAATGGAAATTTACATAACATATTAATATTAAATTTAAATAGATAAATTTAGATAGTCACTGACCTCCATTCCATGAGTGTCTGGAAGAATTGTTTGAGGCTGAATAACCATTTCACCATCTCCCTCAACTTTCAAGCACGTGTCTTGATTTAACACCGATTGTGTCGTAATTGGAGCAACTTTAATGCTCGAACCATGTAAACCATCATGTCTAAGTTGAAATGTTTTTACCATACCTTTCAAATTCAAATTTACAATGCTATATAAATATCACAAACAAACATTTGGGTAATTAAATAATAATATCGATTATATCTCTATTGAAAAATTCAAAATGAATAAATAGATGAATAAATAGAATAATAAATTAATAAATAATTACCGCCATAGTAATCAATGCGACTTGATCCAGCATTTCCATCATACCAAGCATAAAAAGGCTCACGTATTTCAGCATAAGGTATGTATAAAGTTCCTTTTGTTACATATGCATTACTAAATGTTGGTGCACCCACTGCATTAGCTAAGGAAATTCCTGAAAAGAAAATCATCCAAGCATATATGTAGATAATTAATATGAGTAAATAACAATATATCTTAATTGAAGATTTCACTTTACAATAAAAAATAAAAATATTGTTAGAGCGTGAAAGTATCTTAAACCAGAAACATTTCTATCAAATCAAAACAGACATGCCTTAAATCAATTAATTCATTTTCACAGATAAAACTTTTCCATGACGACGATCATATTTTTGATTTGAAATCATATTCTTGATTCGAGAAAATTTATTCTCTTTATTCAATATTCAGGAACTCTTTCTTCTTTGATGAATGAATTTTTTTTATATCATGGAATTTCTGCTCTCAGTGTCTTATTTATACACATAACATTCTAATATCTATTTAGTTTCTATGACTTACCCAGCAATAATAGAGAAACAATAATACGAAGATGAGACATCGTCATTTTTTCTTTGCCTACGTCCAATTACGTATTGTTGTATCAAAACTTTTTTTTCTAAAGATAAATTAAATAAAAAGATAACATTATTAGATAACATATTGACCTCTTCGACATAAATACAATATCTTTATGACTGTATATCTACAATTATGTACTGGCTCACTAATGCTCATTAGTGTAATTTACATTTTAATATTTTTCACACACATAATAAATAATAATACAAACAAAATATATTTTCGATGGATTATATTTATACAACACTATTAATAAATGTCCTATGAATATATTAAAAATATATCAATTATTATACGTGTACTTTATATAATTATATTTCAGATTTATAATAATTAATAATTTATAAATACCATTGAATCCGTCTATGACCGATGCTGTCTGCTGCAGCAAATGGCTTCAAAAGCGTCGGTACTTTCAATATATGTATATACAAAATGTATATATGTATATAAGTATATATGTATGTTTATCATATGTAATGTAAAATTGATATGCAGAAAGTATTCCTTCTATCCAAGTGATAAAGCAAATATTACAATATTTTGTCAATATCAAACTCTCATTGTACGTACCGATAATATTTTATATACATATTTTATGTATATAAAAATAAGCAATTCATGCTAAATAGCATAATTGAGTTTTATATATGTATATGTATTCTTTCTTTATGCATATATTGTAATGAATTATGTGTATAACACACTACATGGTCTACATATGATAATTACGAATTTATTCTAACCTCAAAATTTTGCTATTAGTTAAGTGTGATCACTTTGACTCCACAGTGGATTAAATAGTGGGATTGAAGTGTAATATATTTTATGATGGTGAAGCTTTTTATGAGTAAATTATCAATTAATGGTAAAATGTAATTAATTGTATATTACATCGGATAAGATGTAATTACTAATAATGTTTTTTAAATATTTTCAGTAGTTTAAATGGCAAGAAGTCATAATACATTTAAATTTTAATGATCGACGTCGTTGGAATATTCTGAAAAAGAATATGGATTGTGTTAATTTTAATTGTTGTGTAGTAAGAAAATAATGTATCTGTTATAATAATATATAACATGAAAAATAAAAAATTCAGAGATTATCAGATTGAAACATTTGAATTTTATGCTAAGTTTATTAACAATTATATTATTTTTAGATAATATCAAGAAAAATTGAACATTTATTTTTTCTATATTTATTATTTATAAAATTGAAAAATTGGTTATGAAAAAGGGAGTACAGAAAATTGAGAAAATGAATACTTACCTATAAATTTAAATATAGCTCAATTTTATGTGAGGAAAAATAAAGTTATAAAATATTTATTATTTACAACGGTGGATGAGTAAATTACTTGAAGTTATACAAACTCTTTCAAACACGTCCCATTATGCAGTATACCTCTATACGACATTGGTTATTTTAGAATTTTTTATTCTTTAATTTGAAAATTTCACAAAATTACATTTCAATTGCGATCTACTGATTTGGAAGATAAACAAGCTGGAAGATCTGAATAATATATTGATAAATATAATTTGCAGTAAATTGTCCGCATGTTGATTTCAATAATAAGACATCTGTGACTAAACAAATAATACTATGAATTAATTTGATTAATTTTCAATATATGTATGCGAATTTTCATGTTTTAAATATGATATTTATAGATGCAAGCTGGATGATAATATTTTATTACAGCTCATAAAACCTTATCGAAATATATGTAAATAAAACTTCACGTTTATGTGGAAAAATATTTAATCTGTGCTGGGATAATTCACAAAAATAAGTATTCTGTACTATTTCTTACATGTAAGAATATCACAATTCATTTATCTTGAAGTGTTTGGAGCAAAAAAAAATACGACATCGCCGTGTTAACAACCTATCACGAAAAATATATTTTTTTTTTTATTCTAAACACTTTACTCAATAATCAATTTTCAACTTACCGATACCAAAACATTGAGTGAGATGGTTGAAAAATGGCAGGCTACCAGATTTATTGGATTCTGAGTGAGTGTCAACATAGCGAATGTTCTCAATCGTTTATCTTCATGCCAATTGATACTATATACAGCATCTTTATAAAACTCACTCTAGTTAAAATAAAAATTAGTTTATATTTATGTTAATATGTGAGATGTAAAGAGCTTTTTTCGTTACCTCAGTAGCTAACTGCGAACCAGCAAACGCGACAACACATGTTTGTGAAATCCTTGCAAACATGTATCCGACAAAAAATCCGAGGACTACCGGATCAAATTTCATCTGTAATAAAATAAATTAAAATTTAATATATCAAAAAAGAATTTATGAATTAATTGGTTTTAATGTGTGAACTTAATTCATACCTGTGATATTACAAATACGCCAGTGCATAATACTATTGCGTTGATAATCAGCATTTGAAGGATTATTATCCCGAAAATATCTTGTATAATATCGCGAGTCTCCAATAGAGATGTATATTGACCAGTGCAATCTCGTATGACTTCGTAGGGATTATTTGATTCATGGAGGTGTTTAATAGCATGAACTATTTCACGAAGTTGACTAATCATTCGGAATACTATAATAGTGAATAGGGGTTCAACGGAACAATTTAAAATAATGGGAATAAAACCAAAATACATTTGAAAAAAATAATACACCAGGTATACTAAATCGCCGTCTGGTATTTTCCAAGGATATACAACCGGAGCCGGTAAACGGTATTTAATATTTTCGACGTGGTGTATTTTATCATTAATGAAACCGTATACAGGTATGAGAACTCTGCAAAAATAAGCGAGAAAAGATGTGATAGCAAGAATACATAAGAACCGCCAATACATTGAAAAATCTTTTAATAAGTTTGAGAAATTTGAAATTTTCATTCGTGACTCATAATAATCGTCACCACTTTTCAATAAATGAATTATATTTTTACGGTAAGTCAAGAAGCAAAAAATCTTGAAAAAAATTTACAAAAATATATTGACTGTATTATTTGTTTTTCTGATTATGTAAATATATATAGAACCTTAATGATGGAGATTGTATTGCTCAATAAAAGCCCTGATAGATTTGCCACCACCAAAACATTTTTGATATGTATTCTGAGAAAACCAATCACTCCGAATCCAAGCCATAGTTCGCCCAATATATTGAAAAACGGAATAAAATGATAAAAAAAATTAGGCCTTTCTAACGGAAACATTCCTGCTATGATTAGCAATTTTTCAATAAAGTTTCGGAATCTGTAGTATTCGCTTATTCCACTTCCCTCCATTTTCAGACAAGAGCTAGAGGAAATAATACCAAATGATTTGATAAACGATAAATTACATACCAGTATAAAGAACTTTTCAATAATATACCACTATAATTTTCTAATAGTTGTTGAGGATGTAAGAAAATTGTCGTACTTACTATAATAGTTAAACTACTCCATAATTGATATGAAAATTGACGATGTGCTGATATTAATCATTAATATAAACAAACTCGGTGTACACCAACATTGCTAGTGTTTCATTCATATCATTATATCGTTGATATAAAAGTAAGTATAATCATGTATATTAATATTTGTCTCTATCAAATCAGTTTATTTATCAGTGATGGACATATTTCAAATTAATTACTTTATATTTTAATTTAATGGTGGTTAAATGTGATTATAAATCTGCACTTGAACACAATATGATTTTGGTTAAAATTCTTGATCTTTTTTATCAGATATTCATCAGAACTATAGCAACGATACTTGAATAATTAATTTCTAAATTATTTTTGGCATTAAAATAAATTCATCACGAATTTCATAATTTTACGTGCTCTATGATATTTATAATTATATTTAAATATTTTTCCAAACATTAAATTCTTTCACAAAAATATAATACGCCAATCTCCCTTTCGTTTATACATATTACTATCCAATCATTTGATCTCTGTAGCCTTCAAATGAAACTGCAATACAACACTGCAATAAAGCTATATAAACTAGAGAAAGTTTGTTGAATACATAGGTGTAACAAAATGAAGAAAACTTGGCAAACAAAAATGGAATAATGAGTTGTTGTCGAACGAACAAGTAATAAATTTGTGATTAGTAGTATGTATCCAAATAATTCATATAATAAATTTTGATTCTACACAGTCATGTACAATACACATTTTATATTCCAATACTAAAATCATCCTCGTTACCATTCATAGAAATAATATAATAAAAATTTATATATATTCAAAACATTTAATTGAATCATCAAAATTGAGTTCAACAATAAATTTTATAAATATCATTTCTTTTTCTATTTTAAATAACAATAGATATAATATATATATAACAGTTAAAAAAACTACATACAATGACAAGATTTTATTTCATCTATAAAACTATAGCTCTATACCTAATACAGTAATAATAATAATAATTTTTGTTGCAGCGTGAATGATGGGGAAGGAAGAGTTGAAAGACGCGAGTGTGCTTTTACGTCAAAGGATCATCGGAGGACTGGTTTTCTCCATTTGGGACGGTGGATTGAAGAGGAGTGAGAGAAGAAGACAAGGAAAGAGACTTTTATATATGTATATGTACAGCATAACCAATCGGAGAGAATAGCCGTAGCGAGAACGGGAATAGAGCAAAACGGGGCAAAGGGAGAAGAAAGAGATAGGGTGAGAGAAAAGTAGTGAGAGTATATATACATATAGTGCAGAAGGAAAGATGAAAAAGAGTGAAGACCGTGAGGAACGAAGAGCCCCGTTCAACACGCACGAAGTGAGGAGGGACCGTGGTGATTCTTGGAAACACAAAAGCCTGGTTGATTGGGTGCACGATTTTAGCGATCGGTACATGGTCCACCGTATCGTTCCTCTCTCTTATTTTTCATTCTCTTTATTTCTTCTCTTCTTCGTCATTTTTTTCTACTTCCTTTTTGTCGCTTCGTTATATTCTCTCATGAATTCATGAAGCAGAAGAGGGCCAGACAAAAAAATTTTATTGTCCAAATGATAAAGTGCTTATTTGATTTTTGTTTTTCTGTATATTATTCTTCATCTTTTATATACGTATATTTATCTTTATTCGAATGAAATGATTTTTAAAAAGTTGAACTAAAAGCTAAAAACTTCTAGAGGATGATATTTAATATTATATAAGTATATTAATACATATATACATATAGGTTTGTATGTATAAATCTCTATATATGTACGTGAATGCGAATCATTACTTGGCTTTTGATAAAGTGCAGTACACTGTAAATATATTTGTATATATTTTTTTTTATTATTTTATATCTTAGTTCTCTTTCTCTCTTGTTTTCTGTTTCTCTCTCATTCTCATTGGCACTCTCGCTGCACTGGCTATAATCTCGACATTCCGATCTCTAGAGACTCTCAGCATCTTTCTTTTCTTTCTCATTCTTGATCGTGCAAAAATATCACTAGTAACGTACACATATATATGTATAAACATACAGGCATCTGTACGCATGTTCATATACACAGTTGCGATATCATTACAATTCACAGCACACTTGAATTTTCCGATTGAAATTCCTGGAAATTCCGCGTGCTTTTTCACCTTCACTTCCAACTTGATGGAAATTTTTTTCAATTTTCCTCGTGGATAAAATAATTGTTTGGATGTTCCAATCAATTACTGCATATACTATTAATGTATATTCAAATGTGTGTATAGGTATAGCACAGTTAGCCGTTGAATATAGGACATATATATATTTATTTATTTGCCATTCACTTTCCATTTACCCTCAGGTCCATTTCTGCACGATATACGCCTTTAATTATTTAGCAGTGAGTGCATTGATCACTTTTTTTCATTCTTCGTATATGTAATGTCTATCTGCGTACACAGTTATATGCATCTTATATGGTAAACTCAAAAAAATGTCGATTGAATTTGAATTACTTATACGTTCAAGGTAGCCAGTTCATTTATCAAAATGAAAAAAATTAGAATTATAATGATTGACATTGGGAGATGAATAAAAATTAAAAAAATATTCATCAAATGAGATACATAATATATTTCAAAGAATTTTATTGAAAAATTTTGAATGTATACTTAGATTATTATTATTATTATTTTTTTCTTTTTTTCAATAAAGTCAAAGTTGAATAATTTCTTCTTGTGTGTGACGAATAGAGGAGGAGTTTACAAGTGGGCCTGTTTATAGGTATATATGAGCAAATGGTTAAACTCGCAGGAGGTATATACCAAACCGCATAGTCTGCGCATCTGACTATGTATATATGTATATATCGAAAGGAAGCTTGATCATCCATCATCGAGAGAAAATATGCCCACTGTGTGACGGCACTCCTATATACATATATATGTGTATCCTCCTCGATCGCTCTTCTCGTTTCGTCTTTGCTTCTACTCAATTTTTTTTTTCCATCATTCTTGATGGTGATTGAAAACCGACTAGAAAGATTACATAAAAATACTCCTCAAAAAAAATAGAGAAAAAAATAATAATCTTAATAGATGTAAAATACTCAGTGACTCTATGAAAAAAGAAAAAAAATAATAAATTACGATGAATTCATTTGAACATGTTCACATCAAGCGTATATATATACATTCATGAGTTACCTCAAGGAAAAGTGAAGGCGTACCATAAAATATGAAAACAAATAATAAAGGGACAATTATTGTGAGATACATCAATAATCAGATAATTCAA
This sequence comes from Microctonus hyperodae, assembly GCA_030347285.1. Classification (NCBI taxonomy): domain Eukaryota; kingdom Metazoa; phylum Arthropoda; class Insecta; order Hymenoptera; family Braconidae; genus Microctonus; species Microctonus hyperodae. The sequence goes on from JAQQBR010000002.1 coordinate 3,737,948, forward strand.
AGCGATAAATAAAATCTTATCTAGTTAAACGATGTTTTTTTTTTCTTCATCTAAATTAATTAATTATACTGGATTCGAGATTTCATATATATAGAAAGAATCACAAACCAATTCTGTTTTTTACAACTATATATGTTTGTATGAGATATATTATACATATGTATCCACTCGATTGAATGATTAGTAAATGCGAGAACGACGTGGAACGCACGCGTGAAGATTGCCGCTAAAAGAAGGGAAAACTTTCACCAATTTGTAATTATAAATCGTACGTTCGGTCTATCAATTTCAATCGATCGCGATACATTTTCTTGGAAAGTGTATTTCAACGAAAATTTTTTTTATTTGTTTTTAAACTATATAAAGCCTCATTTTTTGCGTACACGCCTGTTTATACATCGAAACGTTAATTAGTCTTCAACTTGCATTATAAAATGTACATTATATTTTTTTATAAAATATATACAATAGTGTATATTGTCAGTGGATAAACAATTGGCTTTTTAATACAGCGATCCAAATTATTAATTGATATATATAGAAAATATAGTAGAGGAATAATAAATACATCATCGCAGGATTATTTCAATTACACTATATGTATGTATGATGAAATTTGTAGATAACTGTAGCGAATGGCAATAATAATTGAAAATGTAATGATGCTTCTATTCATCACCCTCAGATCCAAATAAACATTACATATGTATGTATGTATGTATGTGTATACATATTCATTTAGGATATTGTCTTCCAATTTCTACCATACTCGCTCGTGATCTCTGCAATCACATCAATAGTATATCTGCACGATAACAGACTCTGTAATATATTCAACGCCGAGCTCACACAGAAAAGTGAATTCCTATATAATAAAGAAAACGGTGGTGTACTCGCGTGCAAAAGACTTTTATAAAGACAAGAGGGGGCATGAGAAGAAATGTTCGATCGTGGTAACGGATTAGCTACGAGAGTGGTCAACTTCTCAATGCACATGCACGTGTATATATACATAACCTAACTATGTACGCGTGGGTCCTAAGCGGATGGATCCACGACTTTGCAGGAAACCTCTTTGAGTCCCTCCACACCTTCTTCTCTTTTCTTTTACTCTTCTGTATATCTTTCGTCGTTCACTCCTTCACTTGAAGGAGTTTCCCTCTTTACTTGCTCCTGATGGTCTCTGTCTTCGTTTATTTTTCATCCCCGCGTCCCTCTTGCTTCACCTCCTCCACGCATTATTCATCTCTCGTTCATTCTATCTCACTTGAATACATGAGACAACGTTGTCTTGCCCCTTCTTCTTTCACTCATACATAGTCGGTTAAGGCCCCGAAGAAATGGCGGCCATCTTGCATACCTGAGCCTCCGCATTGCTCGTTCCTTGAGGGCAAAAGGTAGAATATCTCGGCGAGACTCGGCGGGTCGGATGCGCGGAGGCATGGTGGATAGCGGGGATATAAGAGTGCGGGGACACAAGCGAAATGTGATGGTGGGGAGACGACGGACGGGGTCTCACTATTGAAGCGTAGAAGTGTAAGCAAGAGGAAAGATTGGATATTAAAAGAAAGAGAAATAAGATGCCCGTTGGGCCCGATAGATCGGAGAGGGACGGCGTCAGTGAGCCTAAAGAATGCTCTTCCCTCTCTCTCGTTCGCTCTTTCACTTCGCACGTTCCTTCATTCTCTCGTTCACTATGTATAGTATACTGTGTGGCAGCCAAGCTAAGTCAGGGCCCGCGCGTACAGAATCACCACTACCAGTCGTGCTGGGTCAGTCCGCGAGTTTACGTGACTGTCTCGCTCTTATTCGCTGCGCGTCATTTTTTTTTATTTTCATTATTTCTCTTGCGGGCATTTATATACATATAGATATATATGTATACATGTATTTATTGGATTCCAACTGGCAGTTTTATATGTACACATGTTTTTTTTATCAATAATGTTGTTCAATGCCATTTTGTGACAATACTAAAACGTTTAATTCAATTGGATTCAGTGATTTATTGAGGAGATATAAAATTTTCATCATTGTTTCATGTTATATATGAAAAAAATAAAAATTTATTTGGTTGTTATAAACAACCATTTATTATGAGTAAGTGATTTTTGTGTAATTTAGTGTGAATAAAAGTGAAAAGATTAAGTGAAACGATATAAATGTGTGTGAAATGTTTTATGAAAGTTAAATAAATTTATGTAAATAAACGAAAAGATTGAATAAAAGAAAGAAATGAAATTTGATTAAGATTATAAAATAGCTTTGACATAAAAGTAGAGGCTACTGTTAGCGTTGCGCTTTGTAATAGTGACAAGATCCTCTTCAAGATGTACCGTTCGCTCTGGTACACCGTTGATCAATTGTGGGTAGTGCCCTCGTAGTTTTAAGGCGAGTGTCGTGATTTAATTTGTGAGAAATCTTCGTCATTATAATAAATTGTTTTAAAATTTATTCATTCACCTAACAAACTGCAACGACAATTCATATTTATTTCTCAATGTATTGATCGTGTATTCATTCAATTTCAAGATCAAATATAGCTTGAATAATGCTGCTTCACATTTTATCACATCAACCGTAGATGGTTTCTTCACACATGATAATGACCTTCAAAGACTTATGAGTCGCTATATAAAAGTATTCAGGATGAAAGTTCGCTTGACAATGACGAAAAAGTGCGATAGGTAGTTAAGGGAATTTGTAACAACGCAAAGTAGCCGGGAAAAAAAGTGGACGTGTGGTGCAATGTGGAGATTGACAATCGTTGCCTTGGTCTTGGGACTAATTTCATCAGTCCAACATGTCCATGGAACAACGACAGCATCAAAAGTGGCAAGGCTTGTGCCAAGGCGATCACCTATGTTGCCACAAGATGGAAGCATGGGCTTGGCAATGCAGAGCAGAGCAGTTGACAAGAGGGTTCAACTTAGTGTTAGAGAAGGAGAAGCTGAGGGAACGCTTGTCGGTAATATTCCCGTACAGCCGGGATTCACTTACAGGTTCAATGAACCACCGCAGGAGTTCACTCTGGACTCAGAGTCCGGACAAATACGAACAGCGAAAGTATTAGATAGAGAGGCATTGTCAAGTGACAAATTCGACCTCGTTGTATTATCAAGCCAACCAACTCACCCGATTGAGGTGCGAATTCATGTGTTAGATGTTAATGATAACGATCCTGAGTTTCCTGAGCCTAGTATCACTGTTACATTTTCTGAATCTGCAGCAGCTGGTACAAAATTACTTCTTGATGCTGCTACTGATAAAGATTCACCTGAGAATGGTGTGATGAATGATTATTTTATTGTTGATGGTAATACGAATGATAAATTTCGTTTAGATGTTACGGGAAATCCCACGGGTGAAACATCATATTTACATTTGGAAACAACGGGAAAATTAGATCGCGAACAAGTGGAATTTTACTCATTAAATTTGTGCGCGAGAGACCGAGGAAAACCACCACGTATTGGATGCCTTCTTGTGAACGTCACGGTGTTGGACGTCAATGACAACCCACCAATTTTCCAGCAGAGCGATTATGTCATTGCATTAAATGAGAGTGTACCTGTGGGAACAACAGTGTTGACCGTTAAAGCAAGTGATAAAGATATTGATGACAATTCAAAATTAACTTATTACTTACCAGATACTGAGGAACAATTTACTATTGATCCGGAAACTGGTACAATTAAAACCGTTGAACAATTGGATTGTCCACAACAAAGTTGTACAATTTCTCGACCTGGTGGTAGTTGTCCAAAATCATGTGTTATCACTGTTTTTGCTCGAGATCATGGTTCACCACGTCAAGATGGTAGGACTTATGTGACAGTTAATCTTCTCGATGCGAATGATCATGATCCGGAAATCAAGTTCAATTATTTTCCGTCAACAGTAGGTTTCGCTACAGTCGACGAAAATGCTGCCATAGACTCTTTAGTAGCAGCAGTTGCAGTAATTGATAATGATGAAGGATTAAATGGTGAAACAGTGGTGAAAATAAAAGCGGGAAACGAATTAGGGCACTTTAAATTAGATAATACTCAAAGTTTTGATTTTGTTAGAGTGAATGGTCGATTGGATAGAGAAGAAATTCCTAAGTATAATTTAACAATTAGTGCAACTGACAAAGGAACACCATCAAGATCCGCAACAGCTTATTTAGTGATTCATGTGAATGACGTTAATGATCATGATCCAGTTTTTCAACAAAGTGAATATTCCGCTGTACTTTCTGAATTATCACCTATCGGAAGTTTCGTCGCGAGTATCTCAGCAACTGATGCGGACTCTGGATTAAATGCTAAAATTTATTACGATTTTGATTCTGGAAATGAGCAATCTTGGTTTGCAATTGATCAAGACACTGGTTTGGTAACAACTATTGCACGATTGGATAGAGAAATTCAAGGAAGTGTAGAGCTAAAGGTGACCGCTAGAGATGGTGGTCCTAATCCAAGATACGCTTCCACTCATCTCAGAGTCACAGTATTGGATGAGAATGATGAGGCTCCAAAGTTTCATCAAGGTACAGTTGAAGTAACATTATCCGAAAATACACCGCCCCATAGTTTAGTTGCAACTCTGGTGGCTGTGGATAATGACCAGGGCACTAATGGATCAATTGCATATCATTTACATCCAAGTGTTTTACGTGATTATCCAAAGACCTTTGCATTAGATGCACTCACTGGACAGTTAACAACAAAGATTCTTTTAGATCGGGAGGCAATAGCCGAATATCGTATATTAGTAATAGCTAGGGATCAAGGTACACCCCCACAATCATCAACTGCAACTGTTCTTTTATCGCTAGATGATGTTAATGATAATTCTCCTATATTTTATCCGAGAAAATACTTTATGTCTATTTCTGAAGCTGCACTACCTGGTACAATGGTCGGAAAAGTAACAGCGACTGACGCTGATGCAAAAGAATATGCTCGCATAAAATATTATTTAGAGTCTGGTGGGGATGGACTTTTTGCAGTAGACGAGAGAAGTGGCCAAATAACTCTTCAAGGTTCACTTCGAGTGGCTCAAAAGACAATTTATGAACTTACTATCAGTGCCAAAGACATGGGTGATAAAGAGGCAACAAAAAACGCAATTGTTGAAATAATGAGAGAAGAAGATCTAGAATATCTCGATTTTGATACATATAGCGGTTATGAATTTAAAATTTTTGAAGACCGAGGAAATTGTGCTGATATCTCAAATAGCTTAGAACGAATAGTTGGTACTGTGCAGACTACTCAATTCACTCCATCTAAACTCACTTATTCAATTATCTTCGGTGATCCTAATGGTAACTTCAAAATTAATGAAAATTCGGGCGTTATCACCACTGCTACATGTTTAGATCGAGAACAAGAAAGTTATTATAGTTTAAAAGTCGTCGCTATGGCTGGTCTTGCACGCGGCATCACTTCTGTAAATGTTACCGTGTTAGATGTCAATGACAATTCTCCGAAATTTCCAAAAGGTGAAAAATCAGATGAAGTTTATTTAGAAGAAAACGCTGCAGTTGGGCAAGAAGTTTATTTAGCACGTGCTAGAGATAGAGATGTAGGCGCCAATGCCAGAATCACTTACACCTTAACTCATAATCCTGGTGACCAATTCAGAGTTGCTGAAAATTCCGGAATTATTTATCTAGACAAACCTATTAGATCATCGCCCAGTACTGTTTTGAATCTCGAAGTTACCGCAATGGATACTGGAGTCCAACCTCTTTCTGCTCAACATCAAATACGAGTAACGATTGAAGACGTGAATGACCATACACCAGTCTTTAAACTTTCAAATTATGAAACATCGTTGCTAGAGTCAACACCAGTTAACAAAAGATTTTTTGCATTGCAAGCTTCGGATATAGATCTTGGTGATAACGGAAGAATTTTATACAGCATTACAGATGGTAATAATGAAGACCGTTTTGGAATATTTCCCGATGGTCAGTTGTATGTTAAACACGTACTCGATCGAGAGGAACAAGATTATTATGCACTTGAAGTAACGGCAACAGATCAAGGTAAACCCGCAAGAAGTTCCGTAGTTCCCGTTGTTGTGCATATAATTGATGAGAATGATAATGCACCACAATTTACAAATTCATCATTCACATTTCATGTAAAGGAAAATGATTTACCTGACACATTTGTCGGAAAATTGTCAGCTACAGATCGTGATATCGGCCAAAATGCAGATTTGACTTTTTCTTTACCTTTGACACAGCAAGACTTTGTCATTGATCCGAGAAATGGATTTATCAAATCATTGCACGTTTACGATCGAGAAGAACTAGTTGCGAATACCGGCAGCAATTGTCTGACAGTTGAAGCCACTGTAACAGATAATGGTATTAATCGTCTTCGTGATAAAGTCAAAATTTCCATATATGTGACTGATGTTAATGACAATGCACCACGATTCCAGCGATTACCTTATCGCGCACAAATTAGTGAAGGTGCATCGATTGGAACACAATTACTTCGAGTTTATACAACTGATGCTGATGAAGGATTGAATGGTGATGTTTTTTATTCATTACAAAATGGAAACCAACAAAGCAAATTTTTGATAGACGAAGCCACCGGACAAATTTCACTAGCAGGAGAGCTGGATCGTGAAACTTTGGATAGATATGTGCTGACTGTTGTAGCGCATGATGCCGGTATGGAAATTAGACTTTCATCTAGTGCAACTGTAAACATCGAAATTTTAGATGAAAACGATAATTCACCTAAATTTATTGATAATCAATCATCGATATCTGTTATTGAAACAACACCAATTAATGCTGAATTAGTGAGATTTCAAGCGACTGATGATGATCTTGATGCAAATAGTGAATTATACTTTACTATTTCTGCTGGAAATCGACGTGATACTTTTCATATTGATCCTACAAGTGGTATATTATATTTGAAAAAACCATTAGACTTCGAAGAACATGAGAGTTACATATTGAATATAACTTGTAGTGATGGTGGACATCCAAAAATGAGCACCATCACTACCTTGCGTGTTAATGTAATTGACGCAAATGATAATCCTCCAGCTTTTCCCAATACTGCAATAGTACGCCAAATACGAGAAGGAATATCAGTGAGAACTCCAGTGCATTCAGTTACTGCTGAAGATCCGGATTCAGGCGCGAATGGTGCTGTGACATATTCAATAGCAAGTCAAGATCCAGAAGATCAGAAACGCCACTTTGGAATTAATCCATTAACGGGAGTGATTCACACTTTATTGCCAATTGATAGAGAAGAAGTGGACACGTTCAAACTAATGGTTGTTGCGACAGATCGTGCTGAACCACCATCAGCAAGATTGTCAGCTGAAAAATTGGTAATTGTCATTGTCGAAGATTTGAATGACAATGCTCCGATATTTGTCAGTATGTCGGCCATTGTTTTACCATCACTATCAACTTTAGTAGCAAATATGGGTACAGAAATACCAGTAGCAAAAATTTTGGCACGAGATTTGGATTTGAGCACCAATGGACTGGTAACCTATGAAATGATGAGATCAGGCGTCAATTACTCAGATATGTTTAGACTTCATAGGAACACGGGTGTTCTCATAATGAAATCACCACTATCTCTAAAAAATTTTGATAGATTATTTCGATTCCAAATAGGAATTCGAGCAACTGATGAGGCAGTTCAAGCTGAAAGACGATCATCAGAAACGTATATTACATTAATAATTCCCGGTGATGATGACGACCAACCATTATGGGATCACGATGGTCCTATTGAAGGTTCTGTTTATGAAAATGAACCAGCGGGTACAAGTATATTAAAAGTGAGTGGACGATCACGTAGATCTGGTGTTAATCTTGAGTATTATGTGACAAATGTGACTGCGGGTCGTGATGGTAATCAGGTAGATAGATTGTTCGACATTGACATAAAAAGTGGGGTGTTGCAAACGTCAGGACCACTCGATAGAGAAGCAGGAGTTGAATGGTACGACGTTGAGATCTGTGCTGTGGTTATTGGTGGTGATCGAGCCAGTACATCTTTTATGAAGGTAAAAAATTTTTTATTACAATTATATGAATACTGAGATAAATAATTCTCTGTTATGTGATCAACTTTCGTTACTATATCTATTATATAATATATACACCTATTTGTATTATATCAATGGTATTGATAGTTTCTATAAACTCTAGAAGAAACCATTGACTAATGTACTATATTCATAGGTGAAAGTTTGATGAACTCAAGAGACCCATTACTAGCAATAAATTGTATGCAAATATATTATATATTTAAACGTCAATACATCATTCATGATGATGATGATGATGATGATGATACTGGTGATGATGATAATTACTAGATTAATCTATGATGAATATACAGTTTATATTTTCATGATCAAGATCTTCTTTCAATTCTTTACCACGTTCACCTACATCAATAAACATCGTAAAGATTTTAACCTTTCTTGCTATTTCTCATTCTCCTTCTGGTTATGTGTCATATATTATAGGAATTTCAATCCAAACATAAGTCATTAACTAGCAATTATTTTTCGTCGTAATAATCAAAACGCATTTTATAATGTGAGGCGTTTTCAAAAGTGATACGAATTCTCTTCATCATCTTTAAAAACGAATTTCTTGTTGAGCGAGTTAAAAACAAGAAAGTGGCGGGGGAAAACGTGCAAAAAAGACGCTCGGGCAAAATCGATTAGACTCATATGGTTCGCACCTCGAGGCGTGGTCGGCGTCATCAGACAAAATAACGTAATGTGAAAAAGAGACAATAAAAGTGTTGCGTGAAATAAACAGAGCGAGATATACATACATATATGTATATGTGTATATGTAGAATATAAAAGAAAAAGAGAATTATAAACGCTTTCGTATACATGAAGAGAACATTCCAAGCACTTTAAGAGTGCCATTTCTTCAAGAATATCGTCCCCTTTTGTTCAGAAGCTCATCTCCACTTCGTTCAACAGACGCTTGATAACGTGCGCTCTCCGCTTCATAAAGATGATGAATTTAAAAATAAAAAAGTTTGCCAAAGTGCAACAGCCCGCTCAGTCATTTACTCAATGATAACGACTATATAGGTATATGTAACGATTCAAAATAACTATGAGCGTGTGCAGGCACGCAAACAGCTAATCCCAAAATAATCAAACATAATCTTGATCATTCTCATTTCATTACACTGCCGATAAAAATCATCATGATAAATTTCATTCAACTTGTACATATCTACACCTATAATACCGTTGATCGGAGGTCAAATATATAAGAAAAGCACGGCACTCGATTAATATATATATAGTTTAACAACGTAGCTGAAAAGGAGAGGGGAAAAATAAACAGCAAAATGAATATACCGCATGCCAGGAAGTCAACTTGGATTCGAATCTGCTTACACACAGGCATGCTCGGTGGGTTCTACAGAGGCCAACCTGAGAAAAACTTGATCTCGTAAGTTTCTCCTCTCTTCATCTTTCTTCCACGTATATACAATATAATTCTCGTATCTCTTCTTTCTCGTGGGACCCCTGGACGTCGTCACAACATCCAACTGCAGTTTGGCTGTTTTTATCCATGCTGCTCTCCCGCGCATGGAGAATTTTCTCCTTCTTGTCTTTTATATGTACCTTCTCGTGACTCTGCAGTGTTGTCAACGATATATAAATACATCCTTTTGCCTTGCGACCATTCTCTTTTATATTCCTCAAAGTCTCTCATCATCGAGTTTTATTCAGCTGACGAATCTTCTTCCAGTTAAAAATCTCTGTTGTCAATTTATAGCCTCGTGAAATTGAATGATCATATCCCATATGTGAGATGAAAGACCACCGAAAATATCCTCACCTCTCTCTGAGGCGCTGCGGCAGCAACATAAATCCGCTTATTGATCGTTTTCTATGCCTCCATCGTTAATTCGAACAAACACGATTATTCATTCCTAGATCTCCCTTGCTCTTCCTTCTTTTCTTTTTCTAACTTCTCCATTGCTCAATTTTACCATTCATTTATATATGTATATATATATATATATATATATATATATTTTAATCCGAACAACCGCAGAAGTCGCCTCAGGAGACACGCATTCGTCGTCGTGGGCTTTACGTCTGGGATTTTTTCTTTCTCTCTTCTGTATTGGTACAAACTAATTTGCATACTGGAGGTTATAGCGATCGATCAACTTCTCTTGGTGAAACGGAATTTTGATTATCAATTTTTACCTTTATTCTCTCTGTACTTTTGTACGTCACTGAAATATCCATACGAATAATGGCTATTACCATTAGGACAAGTTTCAGAGACTGAAACGCAGTCCACATTTTATATTTTTTTACATTATTTTAATGATAAAACTATATAGAGATGAACAATTGTTGCAACAATTTTTTGAATAATTCGGTAAGAACCTGAAAGATTACCAGAGAATATATTAATGAAAAAACTATATAGAAAGAATAAGAGCGAAATATATGTTAGAATATGCGACTGTTTGTATTTCTCATTGGTGAACAGGATCGCATGACGGGGCAAGCAGTGACTCGTAGGCAAAAAATTTTAAGCGAGATGAGACAGAGCCAGGCAGAGATGGTAGGGGTCTAAGTTGGAGAGAACAGCTCGCTCGGTATGTCCTAACGACGCGTGAGCGATGCTCGACGTGGATGAGACGGCATTTTTTGATGGGACATGAAGGGAGCGCCCGCCACCACCGAATATCTTTCCACTCTTTTTTCATCATTCTTCAACAAGTACTCTCATGCACACAGCTAAGAGATTATTCTCAAGCTTTTCGTCTTTTTTCCGTGCCTCGCGAAATTCAGCCACATACTACATTCATCTGCGTATCATTGTTTAATTTTTTTTTTCACTACACAATCAGATACTTCAAACAACCTGCAATTGACTATCTTTTTTTCATTTTTAATGAGCTGGAAAAAATAAAATAAATCAATCAAAACTGGATCTCTTCAATATAATTTTTGAAGTTTTGATAAAAGAAGACAGAAACAGAGAGAATTATATTCTCACTAGCATACATATATACGTATGTATGTATGAGAATGTCCATTGAAATCTAACCGCAAAGGCCTTGTGTCGCCACAAAACGAATGGAATTCCGAGACAGCATACCGTTTCTCGATGGCTGATTGTTCCCCGAGCATATCTTTTCGGTGGATCCTTTTTCATTTCTTTTACGAGGGTATATATACTCTTTTTCCTCTTTTACTTCTTCTGTATTCGGGGTCTTATCCCCACTCAAACACTTACTCTCTATTCTCTATATAACGCGGTGGGTCCGATGAGCCGTTTATCGACCCCCCACTACATTTAACGTCGGATCTGGGTTGTCCACCTCGCTAGTGGTGGCCGTAGTTTACCTGTTAGTTCTTGTTCATCCCTTAAATATTTTCTAGTTCAGTCCCACACACATAAACATCGCAGACAAACACAATTGCTCATTCCTATTTGCACTACAAAACACAGTTATTTTTTTTTTCTATTTCATTTCTGTCAAATGACTAATGAATAGCACTCTATACCGGAATTCTTTTTTGGATTTTTAAATTTTTACAGCTGAAAAATGTTTTCACTAAATACAAGAATAGAGACGATATTTTTTGTAATATATTTTTAAGTCTATCGAGTGAATCCCACGCCCTGAGTGAGTTAGATATTCTTTATAGGCTCATGATATTTATAATAGTATAGAGGTATCGCTATGCCGCAAACAGCGGGGGTCTAAAAAATGACATGCCTCATATAATGGACCTCATATCTATTTTGTCTATGTATTCTCTCGGCCTCTTATATACTGCTCACAGAGTCCACAGATTCCTTCCTTTTATTGCACTCATCAATATATACATATACGCGTTCAGAAAAATTATGACGTCATATATAAAGAAAAGGTATATTATAAACTTTACTCTTGTGCCGCAATGGGTCCGGAGGGTATTTGGCCTCGATTGTCAAGAAAGTGATGTTATTATGGTATAGTGTCCATCTTTTCGTGATCATCGGCATGCGTCTTTGAAGGCAATCTTTGGAAAAGGATTAAAGCTAAGCATTAAAACTTCATTGAATTCGCCATTCGGAGAAACAGTTTTTTTTTTATTGTCATGAAAACAAAATTATTTCATTTGAATTATATTTTATTTTTTTTTTTCATTACGAGTGAAGAAAAGTGTCTTTCTCCGTCCCTGCATGAAGTACAAATGCAATATTCATTAAAAATCTGTCGATTAATTACGCCATGTCCCATCTGTGGTTTTTAATTATCCAATTTGATGGGCGCGCACACTCTTTTCACTCTCTTACCATCTCATTCTCCTCGGGGCCTCTTGTCCAGAATTCACGACCCTATTTTCGTTCATCAAGTACACACCAACCGGCCTACGCAATACACTCTTCATCTTCCTTTCTCATACTCATTCTTTTTTTCTCAAGTGTAAACACGCGACGCACGTTATTTTACCGTCATTAATAATACTCTGTCCAGATCAATACTAAAATAATGAGGCGACGACGCATTACTGCGAAAATCGGCCTATTCATTGGTCATTATTATCAATTAAAATTTGTGAATTTCATCTAAATTAAAAACGAAGTAACTTTTATGGAATTAAACTGAAAAAAAAAAAAATAAAAAAAGTAGAATCATTTAGCGATATCATTTTATACTCCATTCCATGGATTTCTGTCTATATATGTGCTCAGTCATGGAATGAAAAAAAAAAACATGAACACGTGCACCCACATATATACATATGTATGCATGTATAACCAGAACAGATACTTCTATACGGATAAAGACGCGGCAGAACGAACGCATTCCATCAGCGGCGTATGCGGCGCTTTAGTTTTGTTGTTGGGAGGAAGACTTTCAGAGAAACGTGTCGGGAGTCCTTTTAGACTTATTGGGTCGTGTGTGGCAGGTACAAGAGCGTGTTTCTCACTCACAGAAAATCGCTTTTGCTGAAGAATGATGACGACGGGGAGCGATGATGGGTCATCATCTATACCTTTTAAAAATGTCTTTTGCTTTAGCCGTTTTGTGATGAACAACATCGCACACTCTCTTTTATGGATTGTCTGTTCAGTAATTTCTTCTTAGCGTGTGTATGTAATGCGATGATTACTACTATAACGTCAACAAGTATCTGTTTCGAATTCGTGTCAGAGTCTTTCACCTCCATAACTGACAAAAAAATAATATAACCATAAGGTAATAGTAATCATGAATATCAACAAAAATAATCAAATCAATTAGTGTATAACGTACGTCTGTATGATTAATACCTTTAATTTTTCATATTATCGATGAACCAAAATGGCTTTATCACAAATTATACATATTTTTATATTCAAACAAATATATAAAAATATAACATTGAAATAAAATAAAACTGCATATTTACACGAATAATCATAAAAAATAGCTTAATAAATTTTTTAATAAAAATAAAAATATAAAGCAATAAAGTTCAAATCGCACGTAATAAAAAATTGAATACACATGTACATATATATATTGGCAATGTAAGGAATCCGATGATCTACAAATCACTTAGCAAATATACATAATCAATAAAGTAAAAAAAAATGTAACAACAAGCGACCGTAGAGCATATAAATACATATAATGAATACGACATATTTAATAGGCGTTGTGCACATAATTGTCATGTGGGCTTCTGGCGCTGGTCGCACATCATATACACACATATGCAAAAGAAACATGATCATCTAACGAAGTCCTCGCGTCTGTCAGTTTTAAAACATCTCTACATGTACACGCATATACATATAGAATATACACGGATTTAGCTATACGATCTAAAACTTTAAATACATGACCGTGTGCTCCATTCCCCTTTTTACCACTTGCATTTATTCATTAACGTAAATGCGCATGTACATAAAGATGTATATATACTCGTCAAGTCCCAGTGAATTTGAGTATATAATGCCCACAAGAGATGACATCGTTGTCGCGCGCGCGCACAGCAACTGGTTCCCATAAAACTCGCAGTAGATTCCACGGTCGTGTCCGGATTCCTGTGGCGATGAATTTTTATTAATGTTCTGGGTTATATTCTCTCACAGTTCGAGATTATTATTATGAGTCAGACATTACGATATATTTCAAATGTATTCGATAATTAATAAATAATAATAATGGGTGAAACCATACCGTGCGCACACATATCTGCATATTCTTTCAATGAGAAGAAAAAAATTAAAATTGATAAAGCAAGTAAATAAAAATGTCGAAAAGAACTAACACGCACTGGGAGGCTGTTTGGATAAAAAAGAAAACAGTTCCTCGAAAAAGCCTAATATGCTTGGATACATATATATATATATATATATATACGTATCTATTCATAATCGCTTGACCTTCGCATAGTGGCCATTCTCGGTGTGGGTTCTCTGATATACACTTTGCCATTACATATATAAAGCAGAAAGAATAAGAGAGAATAAATATGGAGGGTAGCTATACGTTCCCCGTTTTTATCTGCACTCGGGGATTCGAAGCCTGCGCTCGCTAATGACCGCTCGATACGCTCCCACCGTTTGGGCACCAACAAAATGCGTTCCGACACATACATCTAAAGACCAAGTCAGATACAAAATCAACTATATACATATAGTGACTACAAAACATACTGGGGGAGTATATTCACTGTTGCGCATACGTTCCAATAAAGAGCATGTAGATATATATTATAATCTCTAAGGGTGTATAATTATATATAGAGATATGTAAGAAATATTACAAATTTTTTCACAAATATAGGATTCTAGGAGCTTTATTATTGACATATTTCCTCCCCACATTGAGAGCAAAATACAATCAGCCTTTGTGTTAATTTAGTTAATGAGAAGAAAAGGTAACACAAAAGTATTAATTGTATAATTACACAATACAGAATTTATATACATTATATATATAAAGTTGAATATCATTGAATTGATGTTAGCAAATTGAGTTAATTAAAATTACGGAATTTTTATGAATTATTTCTATGATCATTGAACTCTAATGCTGCGCATTATATCCAACAATGTGAGGGAAATTTGAAGGCATGTATAATGTACTTTTTTAAAGCATACATTATTATATATGCATGACAATACCGTATACATTTATCCTCACAAAGATTGCATGAAAGCTGCTCTATCTTTGTTTTTCTCGGTGTGTATAACGTTTTGTATACAGATATATATTGGAGATTCGCAGCTACAATTACTGTGGCGAACCATGACTTGAGTTTGTATAAACTATATCCCTCCTTCGACTATATATCGCCCACACTGCTAAGACCGCAATACTCGTGTGCCCTCTGTCCTACTTTCACTTCATACAATGTGTGCGTAATGTGTGTAATACATGCTTCATTTTCATTATTATTAAATATAAATCATGACGGAATTAAATTAATTAGAACTATTAAATAAATTGAATTACAGAATAATTCATTGATATATCAATTTATATAATATTTGGCATTTTTATATTGTGTATTTCTTCAAAAATTCTGTTTGATGTTATAAAATATAAATTCAAATGTAATTCACCAGCACATCGCTTTAATGATCAAATAAATTTGAAACATTTAATAATTTATGAATTTATAATTGCTTAAAAATTCTTCATACAAGTTAAAATATATCTCTCGTGTCTATTATTATTTTATTCATAAAACATAAAATTCTAATTGCAACTAATTATACCCGTGCACAAATAACTTTCGGTTAGTTTATCCTCATGGCTGAATACAAGTGAAGAAAATAAGTGTATTTTTACCTGCAAGCACGTGTAAAATACCATCCAAAGAAATCAGCTCATACTGTATGCGCTTAATTCTCCAATATCTCTGTATTATACATAAGAGAAATAAAAATGATTATTAAGGGAGATAAAGTCAAAGTGAGAGAAGAAGAAAAAACTCATCGACAATAGGGTAAATGAATTTTATGGATGCAAAATATATATATATGTATAGTTTGGCACTCTTAACATGCTATTCTTATATATTACTTCTTCTCTGGGCCCCGTTTTCGGGTCCGGATCCAACCCACGCGTCTTCTGGTAGTCAGTAAGATATAATCTCGAGTAACAATCTAGTGGGGGGATTCTTGCAACGATAATAGTCGTGCCCGCAACTAAAAAAGAATGAAAAGTGAATAAATATAAATTTTTATATTTTCAAGTGAATAAATAAACTATACTTTATATCAATTAGTTTATAATTTACTAATTTTTATATGCACGTTATCGGTATTTGTTGCCTGAAAATTTTTCGAGAACGATATACACAAAGTATAAATTCTATTTTTTTCTACTATCAGGTCCATTCCGTTTCCTGCTGCTATCAAATGTCAAGCACTCAAATACACCTAAATTGAGAAGTTATATATATACACACTTGTACATATATGTATGTATATATTTTTATTTATTTATATATATCTCAAACTTTATACTGCGTTACAGTGTGGGATCTTATATATGCCCGGCCAACACACTGGTATGGCTTATCGGGTGTACATCCACAGTTGGAGATTAGCATAATGTCTGCCGCACTGCGTAGATATATACTCTTCCTCTTTTCTTCTTCCCTCCCATTTTCTCTGGAGTCATCCACTTTATATTCTCTCTCACTTCTCGTCGCTTTGTGCGCGTTCTCATCGCCACCACCATCTCGGACCACTTTAACACATTCCCATCGGTCTGTGACAACACGACATAATAATTTTTCAAATAGCAACAACCGGCCACATACTTAAACTGATTATTTTTTCTCTTCCTGCTTGTTTTTCGTTGGGATATTATTTTATTTTTTTATTTTTCATCGCTGGTTTTATATGGACGCGGGATTAGACTGACGTCTCAAACGCCAGGAAAGGAAGTCAGGCAGGAAAGTGTAAATTATCTGTGGGAATATCTTGTGGTTTCCATACATACACATGCGCACGTAAAACAGTAGCTCAAAGAACGTTACTTTGCCATTTTTGCAATGCATACTTCGACAACTCAAACTCAAAGAGAAGTTTATATGAACTTGTTCACATAAACGTATAATGAAACTCATGAGGAAATTAAAAATATAAATAACATTAAGATCGATGATAATAAATACGATTTTGCTGCTAAACAGATAATCAACAATATATTTGTATTTTTACATACATATATATAAATCTTCAAATATCTGTACAAATGAAAGTCATGTATCAAATTTAGCCAAAGCTGGTATGGTCCAAAAGCCTATTCATAAAAATAAGGATTTATGAGAAATAATGGAAATTTATCAAAAAAAAAAATTCAGCAGAAATATGCTTTATTCATAACCACAATATTACGTCGAGATATCGTTATGACACGCTTTTACTTGTTCAGCATATACATATATGTATATCGTTGCAATCAGGGCATGTGTAATTCAGAGTTCGGGTCTTCCTTGCAATGTACGAGCAAAGAGCGAGGAAGATAAAGGGATATATGGTAGAAGGGGCCCAAAACATCGCTGCCACTGCTATTATGGCCAATAATTCATTGAGTGGACTGGCAGCACGTTCACTTGGCTGGGCCGGGGGCCGCACCACCGCGCGCGTTGCTAACTCTTATTCCCTCTTCATATTTATATATATATATACATGTATATTCATACACACTGCCGACGCAATCTCACACGCATGCAGAATACTGCTTATGCATAAGGCGCGTCATGAAAAATTGAAGCGTTGCTGCGATGTGCCAAATTCATCATCACGCCCTGAGAATTTCAACGATTTAAATTCTCTTATCTCGTAACCTTTCTCATGCTCATTTAATAATGCACGATAAAAGTTTCTTCGCTGTCGTGGTGTTGTTCAACGTCTTTGCAAGCGGCAATTATACATCTTGATGCCAGCTTATATGACTATATACAGCTTTGGGCAACTCTCGCTTTTGACGTACGTTCAATTAACCCGCGCGCGGGTTCTCGTTTTATCCTGGAAAATAATGTCGTCAATTTACCATGGAATATACAATAGACTTTCTCTTGGCTTTATCCAAGAAAATGTACAACCCACTGGGGAATTTAAAATACAACACATCACATGTTGACGACGACTGAGAATACGATGACGAAAACGACATACAAAACACTTATAAGAGAACGAAAGAATTTTATATATATATTCAGTTACATGTCGCGCACATCAGGTAATAAAATATTTACAACCGGAGATATATTTAATCGTGTGTTTTAGAAATACCATGCCAACAATGATATTATACATATACAGCAAATCATTTGCCATAAAAAACAAGTATATTTCTAACGATAATAAAATACAGCCAGAAAGCAAAAAGTGTGAATTCTCTTGGACGAGTATAGTAATGTATGTGTTTAGTTGTTGGTCCTTATTGATGTGTATGCTACATGTATCTGTGTGCCTTTATTATTTTTTTTTTTTATATTTTTGTTCATGGTATAATAAGACTTCATTTTGAGTTTGCTCATGGCACATAAACTGTCTGTACGAATATTGCGATGGTAATATACTTAAACGCGGGCTTATCCCCGAATACTTAATAATCAACGCGTGATTTTTCGTTTGAATCGACGGCATTTACAATATATGTTTGGCCCTTCAGGCTCCGCGCACACAATTAATGTGTGCACATACATGAGATGGGGAAAAATCAAGGCATATCAAGATCCGAATTGCTTGCTCTCTCTTTTCGATATTATAATATTATAATACAAATAATCATCGTAACGCTTGAGGCACCTCCGACGACAGCCTTTGATGGGCTCTCGTTCTTCTTCTTCTTCCTTTCTGTACTAACTCTCTGTTCTCTCTCCTCTCTTCTTTCACGTACATACCCTCACTTGGTTCCTCTGATTTTGCGTCTTTAAAAGACGCCCAGAGGGCAGTTGCGGTGTCTCGAATCTTAAATTTCAAAATTCCCTTTTTCTCCACTTTACGACTTTGCCTCGATCCATTGGCAAAATTTACGGCGACGCGAGTATATGAATACATGCGTTGCCCCCTAACGATTTCTCACATACGTTTTTTGACTGGTATTCATATGTATGCGTATATGCATATATAGCGCAAACTAACCAACATGATGGGACTTTAGTGAAGAATATGAATCCAAAGCAGATTTTGTATACATACGTGTCGAAGAATCTCACGATCTTTTTTCTTCCTTTTTTTATTTATTTTTATATATTATTTTTTGACTCCTCGGGCCATGGCTCTGTGTTCTCCGCACGGTGGTCTAATTATTCAGTACAAAAAACAAAACCAAGAGAAACCAGCGCAAAGCATAAAAAAAAAAGTAGAAAAAAAAAAGATGAAGAGATAAAGAGAGAAAGTATTTTTAAGACGCCCGCGATAAAACTCTCGGATAACTTATTAATAACGCTTCGTTTTACTGGTCCGTAAAACTCCCAACTGCGACAGAATTCTGCCACGAGGCAAGATAATGTAAGAAGCCATGTAAGATCGAAAGAGAGAAAGAAAGAAAGAGAGGGAGAGTGGTAGAAGGGAGTAGGCATTCATCTCCTGAGGGATGTAAAAGAAAAAAAATAATAAAACCAAACGAAAATATAAAACAGCAACAAGTGCTATCCCACCAAAGAGAAGAGGAAACGAGAGAAATCAAAGAATAAAAAAATCACGATAAACGAGACGAATGTAACGCGCGCGCGTATCGAGCTCATTGGAAAAATCAAATTCTCAGATCTGGCGTACGGGCAAAAATGTTCTCTCTTCTTTCTCTGTTCCATATGAGTGTGTACATGTGTGTTTGTGTGTGTGCAGTGTATGTTTGGAGAATGCCTACGGCCCAAGAGGGGATAATTGCACAAGGCACAAGGATCTTGCTTCAGTCCCGACTAAGGAGTCTTGCAAAGAGATAAGACTCGAACGATAACTGTTGGGCCCTACGGAGAAATACAACTTGTCTACTGTGATGTAGTAGAGTATCTATAAATGTCACTATTGCGTGTGACGTTTCTAAGTTCGCTCTTGACTCTTCCTAGTTTACATTTCCAAATCATATTTTTTTTTTAAATAATATCATCCAATTATAATTTACTTAATTTATAATATAGAGATGAATTTTCTACACTTTCCATCTTCTTCTTGTTTCACAGTTTATCTTCATTTGCGATAGAAAATTGATTCAATAATATAATAAGTATATTTATCTCATTCCATTTCATTTATTGATATAATTAATAATCTGTTATTTCTGGAAAATATTATGTAGATTAGATATTAAGTTAAATAAATGCATTGTGCGAAAGTATTAGTTCTCACGTTATAATAAATCCGAATGATATATTCTTGCGCTTCAACGAATGTCATCGCTTGGTCATCAGCCAAATTCTTTAGATACGATCAGGCTCTTCGTAATTCTTATGTATTATTTTACCGGAGCGTTGGAATACTCATGGTGATGCACTTTTTTATGAATCTTAATA
>JAQQBR010000002.1:3761596-3812592 GCA_030347285.1 Microctonus hyperodae
AAAAAAAAATGAATGAGTGAATAAATAAATAAAAATATTAAAAGGGTAAAAAAATTTTTATGTGAACAAAAGATTTTCATTTTGAATTTTTTTTTCCACGACCTATTAATATTTTTCGCTTCAAAGAATCGTCTCCAGTATACGCACGACTAAGGTGGCGAATGAAAGATATGCGCACATGGAAGAGTGAGGAAGGAAGATTGTATGAAAGGAAAAAATATATATATATATATACATGCGCTGTTACCGGCGTGAGAGGAGATCGCCGCCGCGGCACATCGTCATTGTTGTCGAGCTCTTTCAGTTGTCTCAAAGCAAGGCATCACACCATCCAACTGAGGTGACCCTCAAGGCACACAGGAACTATTGGCGAAGCTGCAGACATTGAAAAAGAAAGAAAGAGAAAGAAAACTTGGAAAAAAAAACTGAAGAAAAAGAAAGAAATACATTTCATCTCAAGCCATAGCCTTATACTCGTCGTCCAACACGTTCACTTTAGCTTTGTCTGATGTTTTGTCCTCTTTATCGTCGTTGCGAATAATCATTCAGTGTCGACAAAAATAACAAACAAATGAAAATTTGTCTATACTATTTCGCACTGTAATTTATATAATTTAATATCCAATTAAACATTCACCATTTTATTGAATGAGACAAATGAATAATTAAGTTGAACAAAAAAATACAAGATAAAAAATAACGAAATTTTTCAAGTTGTTCAAAAGTATACTAGCATATTCATGATTATATTTCCATGTGTTTATCATCTAGCAAGTAATGCGGTTATGTATATTTTTATATGGATTCAGCACACGTACCATCTTGAAATAGTTAAAAGAAACGCAAATATGTAACTTGCTATAGCGCGCACGCGACATCGGAATTACGACACAGGAAGAGTTCCACCTGTATCGTCACACGTAAATAAAATATTACTAAATAGAAAATGTGCTCGCGCTCTCTTGTTACTGGTTTAGAAAGAATGAAGTGAAACCATCAGTGTGAGAGTAAAAGCAAGGGAGAATAGAAAAGAAGAAGAAAGAGATATGTTAGGAGGCAGGTAAAGAGTGAAATACAGATGAGAGGTGCGAGGGTTGAATAAGGCAAGCGTAGAGAATCGACTCATTAATAAAGGCGGTTGATGTCTGAGGTCAACGCTGAAAGGCCTCTCACTCGCGTTCTGACTACTCATTGTTTGTTTTTTTTTCTGCACCATTATTTTTTTCTTCCACATGGTTTTTAACGTATAAATATGGTTATAAGGACCTCTAGAATTCATTTGTAAATTACAAGTAAATGTCTTACTCAATAATAAATTTTATGTAGTTCATAAAGTTGATAATAAAAAATGTTGAGCCATTAGAATATGTAAGGAATCAAACAGAGTTCAAAGGAAAACTTGAATAGAAATATTGTCAAGGGAGAAAAAAAATATGCTGTTTCTAAATGAGTAGAAATCGGTCTTTATATTTAAATAAGGAGAAAATGAAAAATTTCTCATTATTCTCACCACTAGTATAAATATAATTTTCTGATTAACTTATGAGCATTTAATTATCGACGTTGAATCTTCACGACAAAGTGTGGCACCCGTGTAATACATATAGTGAACGTCAAATAAATCATTATACATTTCAGAATACATTTGTATTT
This sequence comes from Microctonus hyperodae, assembly GCA_030347285.1. Classification (NCBI taxonomy): domain Eukaryota; kingdom Metazoa; phylum Arthropoda; class Insecta; order Hymenoptera; family Braconidae; genus Microctonus; species Microctonus hyperodae. The sequence continues at coordinate 3,763,250 of JAQQBR010000002.1, forward strand.
ATTACCCAAATGGTGTCAGTAAATATTCTTCAAACTAATAAACAATATCCTTAATTTAGTTCGATTTAGAATTTGCGTGTTCACAAAGATAAACAATACATAAAATACTTAATTTATTTTTCAAAAGTCACATCATGTTTTTGTAATATTTTATATTACAAATTTGTTTAATTGACCACGCGCATTAATTGTAAAACTGTGCAGACTGAATGAACATCCAATTCCCAATGACGAAAGCTATCGCGAAGGGCAGCTCCTTTGATGTGAATGATGCAAAAAGAGAGTGCGAAATATAGGATGTTCGCTCTTCAGGTGCTTGTGTCCTTTTAGTATATACACATATATTTCAGAAAGTACGAGATGAACGGTCGAAGGAAGTGAGTGGAAAGAAAAAGGAGAGAAACGACCACGATGAAGAGCATAAAGGTGATGTGGATAAGGTGAGGAAGCGAAAGGGAAAGAGAGACCAGAAGAAAAGGAGTCGTCAACTACGAAAGGCCTACGGCAACCATGCAAGCAACCAGAATAGTATGCGCGCCGGGCACGCATATATACTTTGCCTTTCTGCTGCACAACGCCATCAAGTGATGATGCTCGACGAGAATCGAGTCGAAACAAGTCTTTCTCTCTTCTCTTTCTCTTCCTATCTCTGTTTTCCTCTTACGTTCTTCCTTCTTTAGACTCACGTTTACATCGCCGAGAAGGACTCAAGCTGAGAAACTGAATTCCATACTCTATGCCTTTTTATATATATTGCCTTTGACTATGTGTGGCGTCAGGCGACACATGATTATCAGACGCCATTTCATCACTTCAAATCATTCAAATTATTATTATCCTGTCGTGCGCGGTTATGCTATTTGCAAAAAGAATAGTTTTTATTTGCTATTATATGCATACTTCTTGATGTGTTCAATCACAAAAAATATAAATGGATGGTCCTTCAAGTTTCCTCTGTAACCATTTGTATATTCCTATCCACTATACTATTTCATATATCTGAACCGAAGAAAATAGACGTTTAACTTTCAGCGAGTATCTCAAGTTCATCTTCCATTCTCTCTGGTATATTTTTTTTACTGCGTTTTTTTTTTTTAATAGCAAAAGAATGATGCAAAAATCTTTCTGAATTCGTTTCTTCTGTTATCTATACATGTATATATTATTATATTGTCATTTTTAATCCAAGAAATTTTCTATCGCGTTTTACGAAAAAAAAATAATGCACAACTTGCGTTCATATACATTCCACATGAAAGTATCTTAGGTCTTGAAGATGAATTTTCAAAAAGCAACTGGAATGTCAAACATCCAGAAAAGCACATACACACATACATATAAGTACATGTATATATTTATATAGAGAGTCTGAACGAGAGTCGCGCACGAATTTGCATATTATGATTTACATCCTTGTCCACTGTCTTACCAGTTTTTTTCATCCCCTCCCCTCTCCACCTCACCACGCCTTCGTTTTTATAACCGCACACAGTATTCGTTATAACTCGCTCCGCACCCATAATTTTTATTCCATATACATAATACCATCACAGACCTCAGTATTATCACTGTATGTCGCATTGAAAACAATCGGTAGAAATGTAGTCTCTTGTGTATTTCTTGAATTCAAGTTCATATCTTCCTGACTTTTCTATACTTGTGTTTTTGTCCTCTCGTGGCAAAAGTAATAGGGGGACTCTCGATAAGATGTCTACCCACGTTTGTAGCAAAGAGACGGTAAAAATCAGGATGAATATCGTCATTATTGTTGTACTTCCCACTCTTAACCACTGGTATATGTATAATCTCATATATATTTACAATAGATATTATATCTATGTTATATTCTCATGATGTAAAATAATTTTTTGTAAAGCTTTACATGCCTTTTCAAACACGTACCTAGTAGGATTTGTCCATTGTTGATCTATTATACACTATTATTTAAAACTATATAAATATATAATTTCCCTGTATGTAACATGATTTTCAATGGAGCTAAACTTGATTAATCTTAGAGTGAAAATGAAATCAGAATAAAATAATATAATGAATTTATAAAATTTAAATATTTTATACTAATCTACAAAATCGTTTCATTTAAATTAAGTTATTAATTTATAAGTTTATTACAACCATGTGTGGGGCAATATAATTCAAACTGCAGAATCAATTATTCATATACAATATTATTATATTTCTGTGGAAAGTAATATATGTGTCCCTGTTATAAATAAATGTTTATATTTATTTATTTTATTAGTCCATCAGGCACAATATCACATGTAACTGATGCAACTTTCTCTCGGAAGCTGATCGCAACACAATTGTTATAAACCCACGACAAAAACTCAACGTAACGAATGTCTATCAATCCGAACTTTGTATTTCTTCCGTATACTCTCATGCTTTCTATATATCTATCTGAATATACATTCATGTGGGTGTTCATACATGTGAAAATGTACTTACATATATACATGATTCGCTCTTTATTTTATTTCTCTGTTTCTCCTTCCTTCTCCCGTAACATTCTTAACAGGATGAATACTCTTCTCCTTGTTGTACTGACTGACCCCACCAGTGATTTATTATGAACCGATCAGTATATACATACTCGTAAGAGTATCTTGCCTTGGCTACATTTGTGAATAAGTGAGAGGAGGGGCTGGGAATCACATATGAAAGGTATATACATATATTCCTTGAGTTGGAGAGCATATATTTGAACGCTATGTTTTTAATTTTGTTTGCGTTAATTTTCTTCGTAAAAATTCACATTTAAAATTGTATTTTTAATCGGATTCCTTTTCATTATCTGCATATATAATCATGTTTTTTGTCGAATTAAATTTTTTATAAAATACTATTGTGGCCAATTGACGAGACATCAAAATAATATGTACCCAATTGAATCTCTCCACACCTACGCAATAACAATATATATTGGCACTAGATATAAACGTTGACCAAGGCTGAGTTGATGCTGTTACCATGTAGGTATACATATGCATGTATACGCGGGCATAGACCAGTGTTTGGAATTCCGGGTCGGTTTATTTCGACCGCAAAGGAGTTGAAAAAATAAGAGACACTCATATGGTTGCAAAGAGCAACGACACGTAACCGACAGAGAAAAAAATAACATTATACTCGCGGCAGGAAATACCGATAAGAGATATTTTTACTCTGTGGCGCAACAGTTTGCGCATGTTCTATCTTAATCTGTACATAGTGCGCTTATTGTGTGTATATATATGCTTGTATATAAGGTGATCGAGAAAATAAACGACTGAATGAAAAATTCATCATTTCCAATCGAGCAACTGCGAGAGCGACAGATAAGTATTGCGCGGCTTAGTTAATCGTTGTGTCGACACCCTTTCTCTCCATTGGCGCCTAGTTTTTTTTTAATGTATACATATATTAATATTTTTTTTCTAATCCACTGCGGCGCCCTCGTCCAGGTTAACACGATTGCAATTATGACGCCTCGATGGCGAGACCCAAGACTTTTTCAATCTCATGTTTATGATACATGTTCACAAATATTTCTGCATAGAGAATATAAGTATATTCGACTCACGGTCATTTGCAAATATATTATACGTATGCTTGTGCATTTCTGTGTGTGAATTTCTTGTATCATTATCACATAATAATTATTTAAATTCAAAATAGATGTTAAAGTATATATGGTATTTATATTTTGGATTTAATGATGCATAATGCCTCGTTATACTTTGTATGTATTTTAAAAGATTTTTATGCTGTATTCCGATTTTTTGCGAAACATGAGCAAAAAGATTTAAAAAATAAAAATACCTAGTCGAGTCAAATTTCGTTGTACCTGGTAGCCACAGCGGTCTTTTTTTAATTAATAACGTGATCATAAGTTGTTGGATGCCTGACGAGCTCTCCTTACCTCCTTTATTGCCGTGCCTCGTACGCGTTGTTTTTTATATGTGTACAATGTACATATACATGTATATTTTATTTTTTCTTAGATTTATTTACTCTATAAATATATATAAGAATCACTTCGTGTTATTTGCAGTTTATAAAAACGCTTGACTTTAAATTAATTTCATAATTCCACTGTTATAATGATAATGAAATATAAAAAAAATTCTTAAAGAATTTATTGAACAATCAGACACATTACTTTTGCATTATATATCGGCCATATTCTTTTTTCAGTGTTTGTAATATGATGACTTCGAAATGACCGATATGCAAAACCAATATATGTTCCATATATATATAGTATTCGAAGTGAAATTGTTACGGCTATTTAGACAGACACTCATGGTAATGAAAAATATGTTATAATTATCAGGAAAAATAAAAAAAGCACAGTGGGTACTTTCCTCATTACTGTCATCCAGTGTCAAGATACCGCGCCTGTATAAAGCTCCCAAGGTCGAGACACGCGTATGTGCTCATCAAGAGCTCATGTCTCTTTGACTTGCATTCGAACGAGTAGAGAGGACACTCGAGAATCTGCGGTTGCTTGAACTCCGCCCATAAGGACCCTTAAGATAAAAAGAAAACTTCTGATATATGAATCTCCCTTAACCACGACAAAAACTTTGTTGGCTTCTCAATACTTCTACAATATTGCATCTTCTTTATTATATACTTTCATTTATTTGTCAGGTACTTTGTTTCCATTTTGAAATGGATCATTTCACTTGGTATATCATTACAATTTATAAAATCTTGTCTTCACTAATCGTTATTGACAATTTCCTCAAACTAGGAAACGAAAATTAAAAGTAAAAATAATTCATACATACACGCATTATGTTCACATGTTTTATTAATTGCAAGGTACACATAATTATTTAGAAGTTGCAACATCTATATTGACAAGTTTTCACATGGAATACGAAATCATAGCAAATTACTGATGCGTCATTAATAAAATGATTGAGGCAATGGCGTGGGATCAAAAAAAAATAGATAAAATTCATTATATACATAAATAAAAACTATTAGTCGAGCGGAAGATATATTTTACTGTTCCTAGAGCGTGCTGAATTATTATAAGACCCCGCTGGGCCGGACAAGATGGCGTACTAGCATCGGAACGTCAACGATTCCGACCCCTCATAGAGAAACTATAGGAGAATGGCATTCGGGAACAGAGAACAAGCGCGGAGAAACCACAGCGCCAATGAAAAGAGCGAGGATATAGTGAGTATTGGAGGACCCAAAGAATGGGATTCACTTCGTGCATGACCCAAAGAAACCCCCGCTGGGCCGACTCGATCCGATCCGCTGATCCCCGACCGAGCTGACGCTGATACCATCTCTCCTTGCACTCTCTTGAACAGTCTCTAGCAAGGCCCCGATCATTGTCCCCCTACTTCTCCGCGAGTCAAGTCTGAGCGCACGGCGTGACCCCTCGTTACCGGATTACCATCATTCTTGTCCAGTTATTGTCCCGTGGCCGCGATTTTAGCGACTGGCTCAACCGGGTGGGCTTTATAGGCTCTATATTACTGCATTCCCTCTCTTCCCTTTTATTCTTCATCTCTTTCTCTCTCTTTTTCTCTTTAACAACGCGATTAATTGATCCCGTTTCGACTTGTCACGCTCGCCATCTTCGTTCTCCCTCCACCTCTCATAGTTCCCACGTGTTCATGCGGTACCAGTGCGGCCCCCAAGCCGGTGGCGAATGAATTCGACGGTTTGTCCGCTCTTCCGATAGCATCTTGCTGAATTGACAAATGTTCGGGGGGTTCCCAACAAAAATTCGGAACGATTCTTTTTGGATCATGGCCAATCGATTGATCCTATCAAAAAAGACCTCTCTCATTTCTCAATAATATTTCCCAGTAAAGTTACTTCGCTAATTTATATATATATATCTTCAAAATATTTATCCTATTCGGATATTTATAATACTACTCCAATGAAGATCTATTTCAATCCCTTTGAATTATCTTATACATTCATACTTTAGATATCTTAAGTCCTGTACACAGAGAACTTTCTCACGGGGTCGAATACGCATATATACATATAAACATGTATAGAAAGCAAAACTATGAAAAAGCCAATACAATCGTTCTCGGTCGTAATTCCAGGGAGGACATTGAGTGGCCTTCAGATCGTTGGAAGTGACGGCGATAACGTGACCGTGGAGTCAATGATTACGATTCGCGTATACCACACATCGTTTGCCATTGAAATATTAACTTTCTCACGACATCCACCCGCACATTCGAAACATATTTATTTGTATCATTAGCATATTTTTCACTGTATTTGTTCAGTTTATTGTAATCCAATTGTATCTTAACAATTCCCGAGTTTTTATAAAAAGAAATACATAATCGAAATTGAGTTTTGGTATTGGCAGTAGCATAAAAATAGTGTACCACGTACCACATCATCAACAAAAACATGTTCACAACATACTTTCTAAGCCCGGCAGCAAACAGAAATTTGCAGAAAACGTTGTGACTTTGGTAAAGCATATACATTCTGTTTTCTTCAGCCAACATAAACGATCTTTGCTTGCTTCTTGGACTTTTCTTTTTTCCTCTCTACTCTACAACCTCCTCCTGATGCATATTCTGTCATGTCTCACTCTCCTTACCCTGCACCTTCCTCACGCGTAACGGGCGTTAATTCAGCGTGGCGACGTACAACCACCGTTGATATGCCCACCCCGATGAACCGGACTGCAAATCAAACGCGATGATGAAACGCTATGAGGAAACCGGAATTACGCGATCCAATACAAACGGTAGTATACCTCATTGCTACTTCTGCTTTATATCTTCTTCTTCCACCTCCTCTCCTACCTTTTACTTCGCATCGCTAATTCACTCTCTTCTTCATCATTTTACATCTTACCTCTTCTTTGCTCTCCGGCTATATGAAGGTGCACACACGCTACACTCTGGGCTCTCACGTTGACACCCACTGTGCTCAGCGACCCCCCACATGGTAACGTGATATAACCTTGGTTTACGATGGGTTAACAATAATTACATCACAATTAATCGTATCGATTATATGTTAGCTACATGAAATTGCTACATCACTTGAATTTTCGATATTCATCATCAATTATATAAATGCTTTGAGAAATATATGACTTTAAGACCAAAGAATTAATGATCAATAACTTACAAATATGTATACATTTTGACTACTATTAGAGGATATTGTCTAAGAAGATTCACGAAATACTTTGTGATGACGATCTTCATGTATCACTTCCGCGATCTGCCGCAAGTCGGCGCCGAATCGATTACGAGAATCCTTCTCTCTGTTATGTTGCTATCTCCTTTCTCTTGCGCTTTTTTTTTCCTACTGAACCCAACCGGTTTTCATGTATCAGCCAACCAACCGCGCGAGTAACCACCCGATCGAGAGAGGCCGCACTCTTACGTATCCGCAATTTTGTTTCTTTTTTTCCCTTTCGCCGTTCATGTGTGAGTTTGCGTAGTAGTAGTAGTAGTAGTAGTACTGAAGATCGAATCATTAACGAGAATCAAATATCCCTCCTCCCCTCCTTTCTTCTGTATACACTTTGTGACATCTCAAACATATATACATTCTCATCCTCGAGACGTTTGAAATATCAGAGATCCCAATCATTTGTATAAATTATGTTCAATTAGATTCCGTCCTATCCCCCCGTTTTTTATATATGGTAAATAGAAAAAAATTTGAATATCTAAAAAACAGAATAATTTTTTCTTAAATACTGACTAATAACTTTTAACTTTAATTTTGATTTAATAGCCCCGATAAATTATTGAGTATATACTAACGGTATAATTTTCATGTGGTTTTCGTGACAAAATTGTCGCAATACACTTTATGGGATATATAATTCTTTATCCGTGTGTCTGCAAAAGATCACGGAGTACCTTTTGATCATTCTTCATCCTTGTTGCTAGCGAATCTACTGAAATCGCGTGCTTATACACATACATGGTTTCATATCTACGGACGCAGATAAAAACACACGTGCATCGGAAGATTATCGTTTCGAAAGCCATAACAACAGGTGCTGAAGATTCTCCGAATGGCCGTTAAGCTATTCTAGGAATAGCCACACAGATGTCTCACTGCGTCGCAACGGCATGTTACTATATAACGTTCTTTTTTAACCGATGATAGTGTATAGTACATCAAGTACAGCTCTCTGATGGTGGTACGAAGTTACTGGTACTTTGGCACCGTACAATGTTCGACGTAACGTATCGTTCCGTGAATCGCGAATAAATATTCTCCGGTTAAAAAGTCGAAGAGAAGTAAGGCTTTAAGATAAAGCGTCGAGATAAAGATGACCGGCGCGCGGCGTCTCGTTATTTTACCCTTTGGAATATATACTCAGGCGAAATGGAACGAGAAATCATGCGATGGGACCGCATTGGATTCACATGTCCTTGCAATCGAGCAAGGTAATTACGAGCAAGAACTTACACAAAGTATTTTTTCGTTTGCGAATTACTTTTGAATACAAAGTATCATACCTCTCGATAATTCTCATCACATTATAATCTTAATACGTCATTTCGTCATTTATATTATTTAACCACAAAAAAAAAATTTTTTTTTTAAATAATAAAATAATAAACTGAGAGGAACAAAACGATTTACCATCGCTACTGGCTTCAATAAATATTTATAGAAATCGCGTGATCGTATATGGGCTGGTCTTGCGTGACTGTAAAAATTTTCATTCGCCGTGCGTAATTCACTCGCGTAATAAATAAGGTCTCACCCAAGTCGCAATAAATTTTTACGTGAAAAAAGGAAAAAAAAAAAATCATGACGAATGAGAATAAATGAACAAAAGATTTTGTGTATATGATAAATATAATATTGTACGATCAATTGGATTAATGATCTATTTGATGCAAATTTACCCAACCGCATTCCAATCGATATATGACGCATAACACATGTATTATGAAGTGAGGTGAGATAAGCAAAAAAAGATCAAAGAAGAAAAAAAATTAATAAGGCAAATATGCCTACTATATTACATACAGCTCTTAAATAAATGCATTTAATTAATTCTTTTAAATATATCAAATAAATAAAAAGATAAAATATATTTGATTACAGGTTCGTGTAACGGTCCTCGATAAAAACGATGTGGCACCCTCTTGGGGTTCGGGGCCATGGAAGTTCGAAGTATCTGAAGAGGCACCACCAAATACATTTGTCACGATTCTCAAGGCTCATGATCCTGATACAATTGGCACCATTCGATACAGTTTGATAACAACACCCACAATTAATTCCGATAACTATAACAACGTTGAAATGCCATCCAGTAAAAAGGATAGAAATGAAATTGATAAACAATTCAAGCTGGACTCCATAACAGGACAACTTAAACTCGCTGAGGCACTTGATAGAGAAATACAAGAAAAATATATTCTCAAAGTACGTGCAGATGATGGACTACAGCACACTGACCTCAACCTGATCATCCAGGTAATGATGAATTTCTTTATTTTTATTAGATAAAAATGCCCCGATAGAAAAATAAAATGATAAAAAGATATAGCGGGATCACAGAACTAAATACGGGCGTTGGTGGAGGATTGTAATGAGGAAACGTCGAACGGTAAATCCCCTCGTCGCAAATTACGAATGGGTCGGTCACTCCCGGCGCAATGTGAATTGCATTGAGTTGTGTGTATATGTATATATATACAGAGAACCAATGTGCAGATAGAGCAGGAAGTTGTGGCATGACCTCTGCACATCCCCCTAGGGTGGCGCGCGTGGGTCGTCATGAGACCTTAATATACAACAATATTATGAGTTTCCATACGCTATAGTTCATCCCTTCACATATTATACCTCCAATCATACTTTCATACACATGAAAGGTTAAGATACATATAATAAATTCTTGCAAAAAAAAATATATAAAAAAAACAAAACCTGGAAATTACTTTACCGAAACTGTTAACCAACAGGAGAAAGAAAGAATTAAAGCAAATATTCTAAAAGACTCTCGGAATGTCTGCACCTCACTCATATATAGGTTGTTCTTTAGGCCTGGTAAAAGACATACCGACAATCACAGAATCTTCTCCCGCATCACAGTCGACATTTCTTAAAACGCTTACTTTCCTCCTCGACGTCGCATTTCTCTTTGTCAACCTCAAGCGACAGATCCTTGTGAAACTAGTTTTTGTATACTAGCTCCATTCTCGCGTATAGAGTTCTCATCTTCTTTTCATTCTTCTTCTTCATTCATTTTTCTTTATGTTGCTCACCTAACTAGTATGTATATGTATATATGTACATAACACATCTATGCATACATCATCAGTGAACTATATATGTATTTCGATCTTGTGCAGATTGTATATAAGAGACCTCGTAGACCGATTACGAACAAATCGGAATGCAGGTCCTAAAACGACACCCGATACCAGATTGATCTTTATGACCGAGCCTAGAGAACAACGGTAAATCCCCGGTCTTCTTCTATTTCTTTTGCTCTCTTTCTCCCTAGTACCTCCCTCCTCATCAAGTATGTAATGTAGCAAAGAGAAAGGCCAAGCTACTCTGCCTTTGCTATGTAGACACAAAAGTCTGATGATTTTCATCGGGACGATAATAAAAAATCCAATTTGACTGCACAATAAAAAAAATCCAGTATATCTTTTCGTGATAATTTTTTAATTTATTAATTAGTTTATATATTTTTTATATGTATACACTTGTACACATATGCATGTGTGTGTGTGTGGTGAATAATAATAATTCAATGGGGAATATTTTGAGTTACAGGTGACAGACACAAATGATAATGCTCCGATTTTCAAGTCAATGGCTTATTCTTTCGATGTAGCAGAAAATGTACCAAGTGGCAATAGAATTGGTCAAGTTTCCGCAACAGATGCAGATGCCGCTGGACCAAACAGTCAACTAAATTATGCCCTTATATCTGACTGGGCGAACGATGTTTTCTCGCTGAATCCAAACACCGGGGTATTCACACTAACTGCGAGTCTGGACTATGAACAGGTAATAAAAAACAATATTCGATGGGTTGGAAAACGAGCGTAGATTAGATAGTGCTGGATGAATGGATGAAACGATTAACTGCCCGCCGTTTTTAGAGCCTAAGGCGATGGAAGAAGTCCACTGTCTGCCGCATACACAGACACTATATAGCACAGTGGATATATTTTTCGGCGATTATATGGCGTATCTTGTAGGGAATAGAAGAGAACTTTGAGAGGTATTAGAATTTTCGTTGATCGATGGGTGTTTTAATACTAGAGCGCACAGAATCGCAGACGGCTTCATAAAAAGAAATAAACAGAGCTTAAGTGATATATATATACTGGAGAGTCGGATTTAACTAAAAACTTATGACAGTTCATACATTTTTTTTTGTTTCATGAGCTAAATGCACTTTGCAAATTATTTAGTGTGAAAAACATATGGAATTTATTTAATTTTTCTAACCGAAATAAATCTGTATTTAGTGTAACAAATATGAAGAAGAAACGGAATGTTTTTCATGCGTATATAGAACCCTTCATCAAACTAAACGCCATTTTAGATACACACGAAGATTATTGCCCAACCATGAAATATACATTATATATATTTATATAGATATGTATATGTATATAAACTGCTGCACTGTGTGCGTCGTGCTATATATGCATGAGTCGGAAATGGAGAAATAATATGGTTGGTCTGACCTACCGAAATTGTTCTTTGGTAAAGTCTTTAAGTATAGAGTTCAATAAAATTTGCGCCACTCGCATAAACCTAACTTTAAACCCAACTTGTTCCCATTTTTTTTTTTTTTTTGTATATTGCTTTTTCGTTTTCATTTATCCTTTTTCACTCACTCACATATTATGTTGCGCGTTTTGATGCACGAGCCGAGAGTTATATTGCGGCCAAGTTGTAAACACCATGAGCGACCAGGGTTTTATTGTTCTGTTTTCGTTTGATGTCCACCAGAATTGCCGCAAGATACGTGGCCCGCTCGTTTACGATATTGCAACTGGTGTTCCACGTCAGAAAAATACAACTCCGACTTCGAAAAATATTTTTTAAACAGATATATAACTTGTAAAAAATGTATATCACTATTTAATATTTATTTGACATTATGTATTTTACTTTTTTAATCCCTGAAAGTATATCATATGTATAATTTCGCGGTATAATGCATTTTTCTCACATTTATGATTTCAATATTCATGACGATATGAATTTAAAAATTACACTACATAAATATATATACCCTGCACATATATATTTTTCGTAATAATAAATAATACAAAATGTAATACCATAAAATTCTGTGTCAAATATAATATACTTTTTTATATCACACTCATTTTTTCTTTTTGTTTTATACAGGTTCAGCACTACATTCTTGTTGTCCAAGCGACTGACAACGGTTTCCCGGCATTATCCACTACCGTTACAGTCTACTGCAACGTTGTTGATCTCAATGACAATGCACCAATATTCGAGCCAGGCCCACATGGTGTTGAGATCTTGGAGAATGCCACTATTGGTACTGCAGTATTGTCACTTGTCGCTACTGATTTAGATTCTGGTGATAATGGTCGTGTCGTTTACGACATTACTAGTGGCGATGAGAATGGAGATTTTATTATTATGTCCAATGGATCGATTTTTACTCGAAGACTTTTAGATAGAGAATCAAAGTTTATCTACAATCTTGTTATCACAGCTCAAGACAGTCCTCAACCACCATCTAAACCACTTTTCGCCACGATCCAAGTAACGATCGTTCTTCTTGATGTCAATGATGTGGCTCCAGAATTTATTTCCTCTAATCAAACATCAATTGTAGAAAATGCACCATTGAATTCTGTTGTGATGGCCGTTAAAGCTATTGATAAAGACGATGGTCGAAATGGATATGTTGAATATTATCTCAAAGAAAATAGTTTTCCATTTAGTCTGGGCGCAGTTGATGGGCTTCTTCGAGTTTCTGGTTCACTCGATCGTGAACGACGACAAAATTACAGTTTAGAAATAACAGCAAAAGATCGTGGCGAGCCACCAAAGTCATCAAAAACCGTTGTTTCTGTTACTATCCTCGATGAGAATGATAATGCCCCCATATTTGATCCAAGACAATATTCAGCAACTGTTGCTGAGAATGCAAGTATTGGTGCAAGTGTTCTTCAAGTGGTTGCAACAGATAAAGATGAGGGTGCCAATGGTCGTGTACGTTACAGCATAATTTTGGGTGATGATAATCGTGACTTTACTATATCAGAGGATGGTGGTGTTATCAGAGTTGCAAAAAATTTGAATTTTGAACGTAAATCAAGATACAGATTAACTATAAAAGCTGAAGATTGTACACCAGATATCAGTGAAATTTCGAGAGATGATACGGCTGAAGTAATTATTAATATTTTGGATATTAATGATAATGCACCAGTCTTTCACGACTCACCATATTTGGCACACGTTATGGAAAACATGGTGCCACCTGGCAACGGCTTTGTAATACAGGTAATTAATTTGTATTAATATCAATAATTCTATAAAAAATTTGATGTTTACATTGATAACTCTATGTTCATACGGCACTTTGAAATACTCGCGCTCTCAATAGCTTATCATCACATAATAAGTTGAGGGCGAGTGAGAGTGTATAGAGAAAGTTCCTTCGCAAAGATATACTCTCGCGAATGCTTACACTTTTATATATATGAGTGAAGAAAAAAATAACAAACATACATTTCACTCGTAAAATAAATCAACTAATGCTTTTTTTATTCCTTTATTATTTATTTTAATATTTTTTCACAATATATTGGCACGACTTTAAATCAACGCCTATCAATAAATTGCAAACAGCTCATCTGTAAGCTCCTCAAAATAGCTATATAGATTTGTCCCATAATATCGCACACTTATACACATATACAATTTAGATTATTTATCTGTACGGTGACTAAATGACTCAATCACATAAAACAATTTTAATAATAGTTATTATCTTACGTGAAAATTAATTATTACTTTCTAACGTAATTAATAGGTGTACTGAAAATAAATTTATTATCATTCAACATGTTTATGTGTGTGGATGTGTTTTGTCGTTAGGTTAAAGCAGTCGACACAGATACTCCGCCTTACAACGATCAAGTTCGATATTTTTTGAAGGAAGGAGACACCGATCTGTTTCGTATAAATGCCAGTACTGGGGATATTTTTCTTTTACGACCATTAGACAGAGAAATAATGCCTGAATATACATTGACATTAGTCGCCATGGATACAGGTGAGTTATAAACAAATATCCCTTACATATTAAAATAATTACAATAAATCAAAAATTATTAATATTTCCCAATAATCTCACAATATCATTATACAGATCTAATAAATAAACAATAAATCTTAATAGTCCCTGTTCTTTTATATCGTTTGTGATGTAATATCTATCGGAATTCCTCTTCCATAAACCTAATTCCTATATTACTGTCGATGTGGTTAAAGTTGCATTTAATACTTACGCTATGTCGTAGGTTAGATTGTCACGCGGTCGCGGCGGTGCATATGCATACGCGCTGCCGCAGCTTTATCCATGAGTCACATAACTTTGCTTTAGAAACGGTTCAAGCGCAATCGTCCGACACTGAATAGCCAGAAGCAAAATACAAAGTCGATTGCATCTTAGGTTCTGTGTGTGCTCGCGCGCACACACAAAGTATCCACCGCGTAAATTCTGTTGCTGTTCTACCGTGTTGTGCGATTACATATATGTATATATACACAGCACTGACTCTCCAAAGGATATGCATATATAAGAGTGAGATTAGAGAAAGAGACGAAGATATACATGGGCTGAAAGTCAAGAGTTGGTTGGCGAGACATCTATAGCCCTTTGAAACCCCAAGTGGAGGGACTTTAATTCTTCTCTTACTTTTTTTCATTTTTTTTTTTCATTCCCCCGATCACCTCTTGCGTACATTCCTAGTTTTTCCTGCTTTATTTTCATCGCTTGGTTAGCTACATGGCGTGAGACTTTATCTTACATCTATAACTAAACGAAGACTCACGTGCATTTATATCCTCTGTGACAAACCTCGCGCGCCCAAGTACTTATATCATTGCACTAATACATATCTACATATACCATGTATATATTATATACATATACATATATATATTCAAATAGGTGTCTATTGCATTCGAGTGTTGGGCGGCCGAAGAGTACCAAGCGCGGATTATCTGTGCATCAAACGCTTGCGGCAACTGATATACACGTTCTCATATTTTTCTCTTTTTATATATACCCTGGAGACAAGCAGGCGATACAGGCAAAACAGGAGAGAGAAACGTGGAGAGATCTGAACGGCTCACGTTACCATTTCACGATCAAGTAGTGAAGTAAATTCACCACAAACAATATTTACTGTTTTATTTTTCTGATATGTAAATATTTTTTTAATTCTCATTTGCGCACTACCTTTTTCTCTATCTCTCCATTTAGCGCACACAATCCTCTCTGAGGATAGCCACACATACGTTATATACATGTGTATATATATACTGCTTTTCTCGCCAAACCTCTGCGCGCACGCATCTGCGTGTAGATTTATGATTAACATGAGATTAATGTTGAGGAACTGCGGTGCTTAATAGCGCGTACTGCTAGTATATTCATAAGTTCACAAGAATGTCGTGAAAGGAGTGGGAGGTATACAGAAAGAATTTAAAAACAAAATTAGATACACTTCATGCGGAAATGAAGTGGAACAGAGACAACCAAGTTAAGCGTATATCATATTCCTCTTCAATTTTTCATTATTGATTTTAATTTTATTCAATTTATATAAGAATAGTTTATCGCATATTCTTCTAATGGTCTTCGCAGTGACTATGGGTTTCTATAGGGTGGTATCAACAAATGCCTGAAGGGGTTTTGATGGACGTGTATACTGATCTTCATCAGCTTCCTAGTCCAGTAGATATAAAAACACCATTCAAATCAATACAACTTTCTTCCTGCTTGCACTTCTATCTCTTCTCTATAACAATAATATATCTCTGTAGATTAACTCGACGAGCGAACATGATTTTGCACAATAATATCCATGCCATCTTCGGCGCATCTAATAGAACGCTCGTGCGACAATAAACCCCACCATTTTATTATCTTATTCGCTCAAGCATTGTGACGGCGAATTCAAATATATACGGTCACGTTGCATCGTGCAACTTCATTTGTATGTAATCACATAACGTAAAATAAAATATCATTATCTAATTTATTTCTTATTTATACATTCCCATATGTTATTATATAAATAAAAAAATCCAAATATATATTTAGGCATTGACTATATATTTGATGAATGAAAAGTTTCCAATTAATTTAAGGGGGATAAATTCACATGAGAAATTTCTTGAGGAGTTTAATAAAATGAAGAATATATATAAAGAGGTTTTTTTTATATAATATTGTTATTAATTATACAGATTTTTTCCATATTGTTTTGTTACGCAATTGGGAAAAAGAAAAACCATAATGGACAAAGCTCTATATAGATAAAGCTTTCTCAAGATGTATACTTATATACACATGGAAGCAGCATCTCTTCGCAACTCTTATTCATATCATCATGCTGAATATACATATGCTAATGAAATACATACATATATGTGCGTGAATAGTACAATACTATACCTTCTGCTGGAAGTTTTCATATATTTATTTATGTATGTATAGATATATAGATGTATATACGCGCCTTCTCGTGTTTACATACTCTTTTGGGTCCGCGTGAGCAAACACGGGGATTAAAAAATATGCTGACGAATGTAAGGAAAAAAAAACAACTTCGAATGGAATTCAAAGGTTCGATTTTAAGATTGAACAAGACGATAACACTTCTCATCTGTTTATTTTTTATTTTTTTTAACTTCGACACACCCCAGTAGTCCATCTCTGTGCTTATATACATACCCAAACTCCTTCATTCTCAATATTCAAGTCAAAAGTGAATGAGAAAAATAGAGGGAAAGAAAATGGAGAGGTAAAAGAGGGACCAGAGTTATGACGCGCGATTATGATAATCGCTCCTGAGTACTTTAACCTCATCTTCACCCTTCTTCCTGTCGCTCGCACATATATGCGTGCTCACCAGTACCATTTTGTGCCTTATCTTACGCATATTTACCTGCACCGTCCGCGCATCTGTCTCCTCTCTTTCTCTCTCAATTTCTCTTTCTCCCTCTATCACTACACACTACATAATATGTCCTCAAGCTGCAAGTATATACAAGAACTGCTCGCACATATCATATATATTTTACTTTTTTTTCATACTCTACAGCCACTTTGTTCCTTTATTCTCTTATTAAACAGCGTCATTTAAATATTACGATTATTGCTATGATGTGTCGAAGAATATATATGAGATGAGCAGCAGTGTGTAAATAATTATAATAAATTAAAAGAATGTACATTGACAATTCTGTGTGAAGCCCCTGAAACAATCACTTTCAATAAGTAAAATAAATTTCGATTTAGTGCTTTTATATATGTATATAAATATCAACTCATATCACAATTAATTATTTGACGCATATATATATATTATACATACATATATTCATGTATATGTACGGCTGAATGTCTTTGTACAATTGTGAATGGGCAACTGGCACTGTCAATTGGCGCGCGTCAGATTGGCGATCAAAATCGAGTGTACAGCAATGCAGAAATTTATATCCAATACATATACATAAAATAAAAAAAATCAGGAAGGGGGCACTTACACATACATGACTGTATTACTGTCTCACTCTTTCATTCTATACGCTTGCCAAGAATATAATCTCACTGATGTTAACAGCAATACTCGAGGTTCTATATATTGACTATGTATATATAAACTATTCCCTCACCTTTTTTTATTCCCCTTTCTCAAGTATTCTCTTCCATTGGAAATGAGATCGCACGTTTTGCGATCCGGCGTGCGAACAATCCTCAAGGAACAGAGGTGAAGTATATAACGATAGAATAAAAGGGAGAATGAAAAACAGAGAGGTGAAAAATAAGAAGAAAAAAAGGGGGGACTTTGGATCTCGATCACAAAGCGCGCAAAGACTTGCTAGAGAGACAATGACGAAGAGCCATGGAACAGTACAAGGTCGCGGTCCCCAGATTCCACACAGACTTTATATACTTCCACATCTCGTTGCGCGTGATGCTGCATAGAGTGTCTTTGATCCACCGATCTGCGCGCATTTGGATTCGTCGTTGGACTCTGGGTGTTATAATTGGAAGGTCGCGTGCAAATTGTCTTATCCGAACGGAGGGATCAGCTCTTTACTCTTGTCACTACATGTAAGCTTAATTCACTTGTGCGCAATGAAACGCCGCGCGCTCGTTATACATGAAAGACGGAAAAATTCATTGAAGGTTAATTGTGTATACACAATAAACTAATAGTATTGTATATCAGTATATAATAAATTCAACATTGTCGAAATGAAATAAACGTGAAATCATTGACGTTGTTCAATTAGTAAAACTATTATCTATATAGTTAATTTTGTAAAATGATAATATTTTAATTTTTATAATTTCCAAATAACATTATTATAATTGAATGGAAATAATAAATAATCGGACATGTATATTCTTTATGAGCTTAATGTGCAGTATATGTTTATAATTCGAATTCGTGACAACGCAAAGTCGTATCAAAAAATTTGCACCGCAACAAATCTCTCTATGGTCTGCTCTACCATCATTTTGCGGAAGAGTTTGATCAGAGAAACAATGTAAAATAATAAAAAAATCGATTATTCTATGGTCGCGTCTCACTGCATAATGCGTATAGGTATATATACAAGAGCTTGAAAGAGTGTGCGCGTCTTTATTCTCGGTCCTTCGTATACTTTTTTTTTTTTTTTATTATTTCACTCTCATGCTCCCTTTTGCTTTGTTTCTTATTTTATTTCATTTCACTCCACCTGCGTCTTCTCACGCGTCCGTCGAAAGACTCTTTCCTCGCACCCAACCATATATAACCGAGCCTATCACTCCATTCATACCTGAAGTCTGCAGTGTATGAAGATGTTCTTCACATATATATATATATATATATATATATATACTTTCTCTTCTCAGTGTTCTCCTGAACCGGGACGCGCAACACACGTCGTCGCTCATTTTTCAGTCGAGATCCTCAGGGGGTGAATGCAAAACGTCTTAACGAAATATTTATATTATATATAATTCAAGATGTTTATTTACCAGTTTTATCATCCTCTTTCTCCTTCATACACTGATCTCTCACTGTATTTCGCTGATGGACGTTCGTTAGACTCCATTTTACGAATGAAGCAATGTAAATATATCAAGACGAGAATTTAGTTATTTTTTAAAATTAATTTTCCGTCTTTTTATTTAATCGTACGAATGAAAAATCCTCCGCGGATTCGATAATTTTTACTACACTGAGAAGGCAAAATTTATGAGCAATCTCCCGAGATAGAAAAAATAAGTATATGATATATATAAAATAAAAAGAAAAAAGAAAAAAATTTGTCTCTGTTGTGGATAAAGAGTTGTGAATTATTTGAAATTAATTAATAAATAGTTTATAATAATTCTCATAGTCAAATCAGGCTACTTGATTGCAATTATATAAACCTAACATAAACATATAAATATTAAATAAATAATATTATAGGTATATGTAATATTATTACATCAAATGGATATTATCGAGGTGGCATTTATATTTTTATAAATACACTCTACTTTGGGAATTTAATATAAAGAAAAAAAAGTCAATGCCGTGGCGCAGTATAGCAACATATTTAATAATAAAGCAACGAAAAAATGTTTTGCAATAATAATATATGGTATGTATATATTATTAAAATAATACACAACAAATATAACCATCACAATGTATTATGTATATAAAAATACTTTTGTATAACATGACACAGCGACATGTGTTTTATAAAAATGTATTTGCTTTAATCTCACTTTGATATTTTTTTTTTTATATACATATACTTTTTCATTTCGCCCCTCCCGCCATATATGGTTTGTCATATATTATTTAGTCTCTGGCGCAAATTTTATTTGCATTTATATTTATATATGATTTTATTTTTATCTCAAACGATTTTATTCGACAATTACGGCGACTTTGATGCTTTCACAATCGCTCGAAGGAGCATATATGTATACTAAGTGTATTTATACATATGTATATAATATATACGAACTGAAATCTTGCACGGCGCATTCATAAGGAGAGAAAGAGAGAATGAAAGCTCCAAGGCACAAAAAAAAAAAAGAACGTGAACGTCAAAAACGTGCGGTACCAAGAAGAGCGGAGTGCAAAAATGAAGACGAAAACAAAACTAAAAAAAAAAGAAAAAGTATTATACATATATGTAAAAGAAAAATAAGAGAGAAGGAAGAATAAACAACGCCTGTGTTTTTTCTTTCACTCTCTTATTTGATGCTTATACGCTCCTTCATTCGTCTGGGCCCCATGACCGCAGTTTTAATTTATTGAACCTTTGTTAATTTGAATATTATGATTTATCGTATTGTTACGACTACGGTCGCCTTCGTCGGCATGATCGCGATTGGTCCTCGGTATCGTGTCGGCGAATGACTCCTCAAAGCTCTATATACCGAAGACTCTTTTCCACTCTCTTTTTTTTCTCTTACCTACCTCATTCACTCTCTCAGTTTATATCTAAAGGATTTACTCTCAATGTACAAGATTCAAATACAATACAATCTGTACCGGGCAATAATCGCCATTGCATTGCTGCATGTTGAGAAAAAATTCTTTGAAAAATTTTAATAAAAGTGGAAACTATATTTACGTTAAAATTTGTTTAATTTTAAACTTCACTTGCTCAAGTCTGATGTAAATCTTTATAATTATAATCAATTCATATATTTATCTTAAATAAATTTTTATTTATTTAATACAAGTATTATGTCACACTCGTCCATCAACTGCAACATTTATATGTAGATCAATGTTCGAAAATACCACGAGAAACTAAATAAAACTCAATATGTAAATTTGTATACATGCACCATTTTATGCTGTCCCAAAAGCAGTTTGCAGTTGAGTTGAAGGCATTGAATCTACCGCGCGCGTGGCTATGGTGGTCGCCACGAAGATTAATCGCAGATGAATTTGTCATACTCACACATATATACAATGAATAAAGAATGGGAGATAGCGATAAAAAGAGGAAAGAGAGGGATTATGTTGAGAAATATAAGAATACATGTATGGGTACATACATATATAGAAGGATAAAGTGAGGGGGGTATGGCGGTGGAGATGCAGGATCCTTTAGAATACGTCCTTGATGTAAAATGTGCACATGTGTATATGTATATAAACGAAGAATATATGACGTACGATCACTACGTGTTCCACACCCCCGACCTTATCCTTGCACAATCCCTCAGGGGCCTTATAGCTCGTTTCAAAATGGAATGTAATATATAAATAATGGAGGAAAATATGGCGCCTATATAAATATTTTTATATATTATATTTTAATTTCAATGGTATATAAAGATGCTGTTTCTATTTTTTTGTTTCGCGGCTGTTGAGCTTTTATATTTATTTATAATATTTAAAGTGATTCGCAATGCAATTGATAATATATGTTTTTTCTCTGATGATATATTATTTTTCTATTTATTGTTTATAGGATCACCGCCATTGGCAGGATCAGGAGTACTCAAAGTTGTTGTTCTTGATGTTAATGATCACAGTCCAGAATTTTCGAGATCAGATTATACAGCTTCAGTAATTGAAAATAAACGTGCTGGTATTTTTGTTGCTAAACCTGTTGCTATAGATAAAGACAAAGGATTAAATGCAAAAATTCGGTAAATATATATGCCTGATAAATATATTATTTCTGAAATAAATATTCGAGAATTTATACGAATTTAAATGCCATATAATTTATTATTAATAGGTACAGTCTCTTGGGTGAGAATATTGAACGATTTTCTGTTGATCCTGATACGGGAAAAGTTGTAACTTTAGTACCACTTGATCGAGAACAAACGTCTATTTATCATTTAACTTTAGTCGCTCAAGATTCAAGTCCAACTGAGCCACGTGCAGCTGCTGTTAATCTTACAATATTTGTCAAAGATTTAAATGATAATGCACCAAAATTTTCAAGTCCACGATATACTGCTTACGTGCCTGATTCAACAAAACCTGGTAAGTAGAAGAATGATTTCCAAATCGATCAATTTTAACCTTTAATAATTGAATTTAATGATGAAAAAAAAAAAAAAGTCAATTCTATACTTCAATTTTTTAATCTTCATCGATGTTCTAGGTGACTTTGTCTTCGGTGCAAAGGCAGTTGATGACGATGACGGTGAAAATTCACGAATCATTTATCGTCTTCAAGGTGAAGATGCTGAACGTTTTATAATTGATTCGTCAAATGGCGTAATACGTGCATTAACTGATTTATCAAATTCCAAAACAACATATCACTTGCAAATACGTGCATCCGATTGCGGTGAAGAACCACAAACCGTCACTGCTGATTTAGTTATTCACTTGTGGGAGCGTCATCTATTCCCAAGATTTAGTGCGACAATAAACACGCGATTCACCCTGTCCGAAGACGTGCCAGAAGGAAGAATTATTACAACATTGAGTGCGATAACGCCGAAAGTTGGCGCAGCAAGTAAATTAATTTTTGCTATGGCCGGTGGTAATGTCGGCGATGCTTTACGAATTGATTCACATTCTGGTGATGTTCTTGTTGCATCAGGATTTGATTATGAAACTGCACCTACTTATGAAGCATGGGTAGAAGTTAGAGATTCTGATAATCCACCATTGAGATCTGTTGTACAATTATTAATTAATGTCACAGACGCAAATGATAATCCACCAATAATGGAAGCAGCAATTTACAATGCAACAGTTATTGAAGAAGAATATCCACCGATTTTAGTAACAAAAATCACTGCAAAAGATTTAGATTCAGGTGAAAATGGTCAAGTTACATATTATTTAGTTAATGATTTTGATGAATCATTTATTATTGATGAAAATAGCGGTGAAATTAGTACAAATGTACAATTAGATCGTGAAGAGATTGGATCTTATGAATTAATAGTGGAAGCACGTGACCAAGGTGAACCAAGAATGTCCGGAACTGCAATAGTTTTGATTACAGTTCTTGATAAAAATGATAATCCACCACGTTTTACGCGACTATTCAGTGTTAATGTAACAGAGAATGCTGAAATTGGTTCTTTTGTTATTAAAATGACGAGCAGTGATCAAGATATTGGACAAAATGCAAATGTAACTTATTCATTTCGTGAAAATCCTGGTGGAAAATTTTCCATTGATCCAATCACAGGCAACGTTGAAGTTGTTGGTTATTTAGATCGCGAGGAGCAAGATGAATATTTATTAAAAGTTGTTGCAGCTGATGGTGCATGGGGTCAAGAGACAACACTTACAATAACAATACAAGATCAAAATGATAATGCACCAGAATTTACAAAAGACACGTATCATTTTCATTTTCCCGAAATGCAAAAGCGTTTGGCACACGTTGGTCAAGTATCAACAACTGATCGTGACAAACAAGGACCAAATTCAGTTATATCATACAGTTTACTTCATCCATCAGATTTATTCTCAGTTGATCCTGCGACTGGTGATATTTTTTGTAAACAAATACTACGTTACAAACACACCCATAGCCCATTATCGCCAGAAAATCTGTATTCATTAATTATTGTCGCAACTGACAACGGAAAACCACCATTATCATCAAAAACCATTGTTTATGTTAGTGTTGTTGATGCAAATAATAATTCACCAAGATTTGCTCAACGATCATATTTATCGCCGGTACCTGAAGGCTTATCGAATGGAAAACGTATAATACAATTAATTGCAACTGATGATGGTGATTTTGGTGTAAATGCTGAAATTGATTATTTCTTACAAGGTGGTAACGGATCGGATTTCTTTGGAGTTGAAATGAAAACCGGTTGGGTTTATGTAGTTAAAAGTATTAAAGCAATACCATTGGACACGACATTTACATTAAATGTTCGTGCCGTTGATAAAGGCGTGCCGCCACAAATGGATCAAGCATCGCTTACATTAGTTATCACTGGTGAAAATCGTCATGCGCCAACTTTTGCGGCGTCGTCTTATCAAGTGAGAGTGCCGGAAAATGAACCGGCGAATACGACAATATTAACGGTGAATGCTGTAGACGGTGATAATGGACCCAATGGCATAATCAGATATAAAATATCATCAAACAGTGAGCGAAAAGAATTTTCAATACATCCAATCACCGGTGCAATTACAATTTTAGAACCATTAGATTACGATACAATTCAGCAGTATCGATTAAATATTACAGCGACTGATTTAGGTTTTAAACCGCGTCAGGCTGTTGCAACATTGGATATTAATGTATCTGATATCAATGATAATCCACCGATATTTAATCAAAGTTTGTATGAAGCTTATTTACCAGAAAATTCAAAACCTAACAGTTTTGTTTATAAAGTAATCGCTAAAGACATTGATTCAGCGAAAAATGCAGTGATACAATATCGAATTATAGGCGGTAGTGGAAAGGACCATTTTCACGTTAAACAAGATACAGGAATAATTATATCTAAAATTAGTTTTGATTATGAAGAGGCTAATGAATATACTTTAGATATTGTTGCGGCGAATCCTGACTCAAATCCACAAATGGTTGGATTCACAACTGTTCTAATTCATATTACCGGAGTCAATGAATTTTATCCGAAATTTATTCAATCAGTTTTTCATTTGGACGTGTCTGAAAGTGCAGAAGTCGGCACATCAGTTGGTCTTGTTCAAGCAACAGATCAAGATGGTGGCGATGACGGCCGTGTATATTATTTATTTGTTGGATCGTCAAATGATCGTGGATTTTCAATTGGTTCTGAAACAGGAATTATTAGTGTTTCACGAAGACTCGATAGAGAAACGCAAAATCGTGCAGTATTAACAGTTATGGCTAAAAATTGCGGTGGAATACGTGGCAATGATACAGACGAGGCGCAAGTTATTATTTCTATTCAAGACGGCAATGATCCACCGGAATTTTTACAAAATAATTATAAAGCTACAGTATCTGAGGGCGCCCATCAAGGCACAAAAATTCTTACAGTTCGAGCAATTGATAAAGATGTTAGACCACAAAATAATCAATTTTCTTATTCAATAATTGGCGGTAATGTTGGTCAAGCATTTAAAGTTGATCCACAAAGTGGCGATGTAGAAACAGCAAAATTACTCGATCGTGAAACTATTGCAAAATATTCATTAATTATTGGTGCTATTGATACTGGTGCGCCACCACAAACTGGCACAGCAACAGTTCAAATTGATTTACTTGATGTCAATGACAATGGTCCAATATTTGATGTACCAGAAATTATTGGTTACATCAATGAAAATGAGCCGGCGGGCACGAGTATTATGACATTAACAGCAACTGATTATGATTTACCGCCCAACGGTGCGCCATTTACATATCGACTGATTGGCGGACGACAAGGGGATCTCGTTAAATTGGACAAACACACTGGTATATTACGAACAATCAGGAGTCTTGACAGGGAAGTTATGCCACAACTGAGTTTAATGGTAAAGTTTCCAAAATTTTTTTCATAGTATCTAATAATATATTATCTAGAAACATTATCGTATTTACTACCATTGAAAATAAATAAATAAATAAATAAACATAAATAACAAATTCGAATCATGATTTATATATCATATACATATATGATGAAATGAATACGAATTTTATAAATGTTTGTAGGTTGAAGTTGAAGACTCAGGCGTGCCGAGAATGAAGAGCGAACATCCAGTAACAATAATTATCTTAGATGAAAATGATAGTCCGTCAACACCACGTTCAGTTCATGTTATCGTCTATTCATTAAATGGGAATACACCATTGGGAAAAATAGCTGATGTTCATCCAAATGATCCTGATACCACTGGCGACTACGAATGTAAAATACTTCAGAGCTCGAATCCAAGTGTACTGAGCATTCCAATCGCTTGCGATTTACATACCAGCAAAATTACCCCCGGTACGTGCTTGAAAGTTCATAAATTAGTGTTGAGGTAAATTCATCGAGGAAGGAGTGAAGGGAAGATAAATGAAACAAGAAAAAGGATGAAAAAGAAAGGGGCTGGGAGGGAGGGAGAGAAAGTGGGCAGAATTTTATATTTGAATAATTCATGGGCGGGTTGAGCGGGGGAGAAAAAAATAGAGAGAGAGAAAAAGAAGAAAAAAATTTTAGGTACAAAAAGAGATAGAATAAAGATACCGCATTAATATGAACAGCCAACAATATCGTTATACCAAAGATCGTTTTATGTTATCGTGATATAAATTGTATATAGAAGTATACCAAGAATAGAGATCACATCCACTATCCATTAATGCTAATGACATCAGATTGCATGTATGAAAGATCCAAGATATTAATGAATGCAAAGTGCTCTTAACATATTCATAGCAAGAGTGTTGTATGCATTTATTATGATTACACGTGTGTATATGCATGTATTCTCTTTATAGTTTAAACATGATATTTGACCATTGAATTTTGTAATCATAGGTTTGGGCTATTCCTTAAGTATCACCGGCAACGACGGGCGACATCCAAATGTTGTATCCAAGGTTACCGTTGAATTCCTTGTGTTTTCCAATACTACAGTGGATAACAGTGTCACATTGCATATTCATAAACTCACTGCATCAGAATTTATTGGAAAATATTATCGACCAATTGTTGATTTGCTTCAAGAAGCTGCTGACACTGGCGATACCATATCCTTATACAGCATCGGTGAAAGTGATGGCAATCTCAATGCCTATCTTGCTATAGAGACGCCGCAAGGTAAATTGACAATAAATAAATTTTATTTCAATACTATTCCTGACAATATGGATTGTAAAAAACGCGTAAAGTTTGCATCAGATTCTATTAATCTAATGCAATTTTGACATGTTTTTATCTGTTTTCCTTTTTATATTATCAGGAATATCGATAAATAACGTCGTTTTTTTTTTTATTCATGTAATTCATATGTAATTTATCTTTTCTTTCGTTTTTTTTCCAGGTTATCGACAAAAATATGAAGTGAATAATTTACTTTCGCGTACACGTAAATCAATGGAGAACATTTTGAATGGCAAAATTTTAACTATTGGTTTCTCACCGTGTAAAGAAATGGCATGCGATAATGGCGGATCTTGTAGTGATCAATTAGTCGTTTATGATGATGCACGTATAATTGATACCCAAAGTTTGATATTAACATCGGCACGCGTTGTTCATGAGATGTTTTGTAAATGTCGTGAGGGCTTTACTGGCGCACGTTGTGAAAAGCGACAAGATCCATGCTCGCCAAGTCCATGTCTTGATGGAGGACAGTGTCGACGTATGGGTTATGATTTTACGTGCATCTGTCCATCAAATCGTGAAGGAAAATTATGCGAATTGAAACGAGGTGATGCATGCGCCAGTAATCCCTGTCGTAATGACGGTTCATGCAAAGTGTCGCCGGATGGATCGAGCTTTTTCTGTTTATGTCGCGCTGGCTATCGCGGAAATCATTGCGAAGCAATCACGGATTCGTGCCGACCGAATCCATGTCTCTATGGTGGATTATGCGTTGGACAAAAGCCAGGATATCATTGCAGTTGCCCAGAAGGCCGTTACGGTAGACACTGCGAACGTTCTACATTTGGTTTCGATGAATTATCATACATGTCATTTCCATCATTGGACTCAAATACAAATGATATCACAATGGTATTTGCTACTAATAAACCTGATGCATTACTGATGTACAATTATGGGCCGCAAAGTGGTGGTCGCTCCGATTTTATTGTCCTGGAACTTATCGATGGACAAATTAATTTTGCTTATGGAGGCGCACGAAGTGCAATCACATCGGTAAAAGTAACAAAATCAAATCGTTTAGACGATGGCCGATGGCATAAAGTGACAGCTATACGTAATGGACGCGTTGTGTCATTGAGTGTGTCAAATTGTCGTGAGCACGGTGATGTTTGTGATGAGTGCAAACCTGGTGACGGTTTATGCTACGCTGACGATGTTGGGCCAACTGGAACATTGAATTTTAATAACAACCCATTGTTAATTGGCGGTTTGTCATCGGCTGATCCAGTATTGGAACGTCCAGGTCAAGTTCACTCAGATGATTTAGTCGGTTGTGTACATTCAGTGTCTATAAATGGACGTGCTCTTAATTTAACGAATCCAGAGGCATCTCGTGGTATTAAACACACTTGTCCTCGATCAGAAATAGACATGTGTGCCAAGAAAATGGACGATAATCTTTCGATATGCGGATTGAGTGATAAATGTTATGACAAATGGCATCAGGTATCGTGTCAATGTGGCGGTTTGACAGCGCCAAATTGTCGCGGTGCTCTGGAGCCAATTAATTTAATTGATGGTGGATACGTTGAATTTAAAGTATCTGAGAAACATAAGAGAATGCAATTATTGGATTATTTATATGACGGTACAACGTCATGGTCACGTAATCGTGCTACTCGCGCTGCTAATGGTGAATCAAATTTATTTGCACTCGGCACAGTGCCACCGAAAATAATTGGTATTATGTTTCGTACAATAAAATCCAATGGAATATTGATTTATGCTGCAACGAATAAACATTATACATCGATTGAACTTCGAAATGGACAATTGTCATATGCATCATTATTTGGATCGGCTGTGAATATGACGGGTTCAGTTGATGGTACTTTAGCCGATGGTCGTTGGCATAATTTAACACTATTTGCCCATTCACGAGGACTTCAAGTATTGATAGATGGTAAATTAACCGGCGATGAACTTGATTCAGTTGGCGTACACGACTTTTTAGATCCTTATTTAACTGTTTTATTTGTTGGTGGCGTCGATAGAGATTTATACTATGCACACGATGGCTTTCCATCGAATTTTGAAGGTTGTTTGGCAAATTTCACTATTAATAATGAAATACAACCATTCAATGGTTCTGGATCAATTTTCAAAGATTTTATTTATCATGGAAAAGTATCGCGTGGTTGTCGTGGATTAATTGGAATAAGTGCAGCAGCTGCAGCCGATCCACTTAGCATTGGAATAACACTCGTAATTGTTTTCTTCGTCACATTGCTTGTTGCCATTCTCGTTAGTTTCGTTGTCTTTAGATTAAGACGACAAAACAAAGAAAAAGCCCCATCAGTGGTAAATAAAAATTCCAATGCAATTATAACAGGAAATTCTTTAGTGGGTTCAGGCAATGATGGTATTATGTCACGACACGAAAACACATACATTTCTGACACATCAGATCTTCGTGGAGTTGGTCATATGGGTCCGGAATTAATTTCAAAAAAATATAAAGAACGTGAAATAAATAATACTGAACACAGGCCACAACGTCCCGATATTATTGAACGTGAAGTAACAAAAAGTCCACCAATCCGTGATGAACATTCATTATTACCGCCACCAACACAAAGTTCAATGCACTCACATGAGCATAATACAGAACCAGATATGCCAGAGCATTATGATTTGGAGAATGCAAGTTCGATTGCACCAAGTGATATTGATATTGTTTATCATTACAAGGGCTATCGAGATGGTATGAGAAAGTATAAAGCAACACCGCCACCAATTGGCAATTATGCAAATCATCATAAACATCAGGGAACACCACATCGTCATGCTGGACCATTTCCACCAAGGGCAATGCCACCACCAAGTGTTGGTGGGCAATCTGGACCGACGCCAAAATTATTACAAAGCACACCGTTAGCAAGATTATCGCCTAGTAGTGAATTATCCGCGCAACAGCCACGAATTCTTACGCTTCATGATATTAGTGGTAAGCCATTGCAATCTGCACTTTTGGCAACAACTTCGTCATCTGGTGGTGTTGGTAAAGATGCTTTAAATTCAAATAGTGAACGAAGTTTAAATTCACCAATTATGAGTCAACTGTCAGGTTCAACAGCGAGTCGCAAAGCACCACAGTCAGCCAATGAAAATGGTAATAATGTTTCATCAGGTCCAATGGGATTAACCGCTGAAGAAATTGAACGATTGAATTCACGGCCAAGAACGTCAAGTTTAGTTTCGACTTTAGATGCCGTTAGCTCATCAAGTGAGGCAAGAGGACCACCACCACATGGTCCATTACATCTTCATCGACGACACACACCACCGCCTGAGCGATTAGATAGAAGAAACTCATCGACAACTGATGAAAGTGGCAATGATAGTTTTACGTGCTCTGAAATTGAATATGATAATAATTCATTAGTCGGTGATAAACGATCTGATAATTTGTACAGTAAACCCAATGATGAGGAGCCAACATCGAGAACCAATGAATCACCACCGTCATCAAAACCACCGCTACCACCTAATTATGATGGTTTTGACAGCTCATTTCGTGGCTCCTTGAGCACTCTGGTTGCATCTGACGATGATTTATCAACTCATATGGGCAGTCTTTATAGGCCAAGTAATAACGGTTCACCATCGACAAATACAGCGCTAAGTTGGGATTATTTATTAAATTGGGGACCAAATTTTGAGAGTCTTATTGGTGTATTTATCGATATTGCTGAACTTCCTGATAGTACGAATCGAGTGCCAAGTACTTTGCGGTTACCCGCTAATATTCCTAAATCTTCTGAGGAATATGTTTAATTTGTGTTTATGTAAAGCACATTATGTTTTTTTCTCAGTTCACGAGCTTTAAGAAATATTAATTTTAATCAATTGATTTCTTGCCATGAAAATATATACAACAACAAAATGAGAAAAAATATTAATTATACATCTCTTTAAAAAATTTTCAAGTCATGAATCTGATTTAAGTGAATTAAGTAAATTTAGATTGTGTATGTAATAGATACCTAAGATGTCAATGATTAAGTTAAATATAGACATCTTGTATCAGGATGTCTAGATAGTTTGTTGTACAGTCCACATATAGCTAATGAAATTGTCTTCCATCAGTGACAAAATTTGGAATCTCATGATTTATTAATTTGTTTTTATTTTCTTAAATCATGAATTCCGTGCCATTTTTGATTGAAAAATGACAAATGTTCAAGCACATATTATTTGTGAGCACAAAAAAGAATTAAATGAACGAATAATTCTTCATTATGATAATTTTTTTTTGTTTTATTTTAAAAATTTTGTAAATAAAAAACAAATGATTCGTATATTTTAGCCATATATTAAATAGCAATTATACTGTAACTATTTTCAATTCCTGTATTTTGTGAGACTGATATTCTTTTTTATAACTCTTCATATAATTGCCATGAAGTTTAGAACGAAAAAAACAAAGTCTCGTTTGTAATATTGTATATTTTAATTTGTAATAATTGATTATATTTACTATAAAACAATTGTAAATATTAGCATTACGTTATAATCAATGTTGTATAAAGAGAATAGTAAAAGTACGAAAAATAAACTGCAGAGAGGAAAAGTGTAAAACAACGAACGAATGAATGTTTTATATCAAATACAGATAATGCTATTTACGAAATCTGTAATAAAAAAATTTATAATTAAACTATTGTCGAAAATTTTATTAGGATCACCTCACATTAATTACCCTAATTATTATATTTACTGTAATTCTTAAAAAATTATTTCGATACATTTTCATTTCCTATTTATATAAAGTAAATAACTATCACTAATTAAGATATTGTAAAAATTTATATGTGGTTATAAAAATTCGATATTGATGATAATCTTTTTGCCCATGTATAAAAGATTAACAAGTCATGGCATTATTTTTAAAAAGTCAAGTAAAAAAACTAAACATTGTTTTGTTTTTGTACTTGATCGATATGATGAATATGATGAAGTATACATGCGAATGAATTTATTTTGCCTCCCATGTCAGTCTATTATATCTCTGTTTAGTCATGGGATTTCAATTTGCAAAGTTGTCTCTTCCAATTTCATCTATTCATGTTTTAAAATGTTATTCTCTACTACCATATTCTACCAATTATCTAAAAATTCAAAACCAGTCTTTGGTATACCGTCATCTTGATTAGTTTGAGATGATTGAAAGCTACTATAAGAACTTGGAGTCTCCAATAATGCTGTTGATTCATTAATATCGGTACTCTTTGGTCGTGCATTTGATAAATTTATATTCATAGCACTTTTATTAGCATTATTACTTATATTTATATTTTTATGGCTATTTATTAATGCAATATTTTTTTGTGGCATCAAACTCTCCAGATCGTCATCTGGACTATTATTTATTTTCATTATAGAAGTTTTATTTATTAATTTCGTAAATATATTACCAGTATTATCATTGCTTGCGCAATTATTCAGTCTATTTGTATTGATATTTTTAAATGCATTGTCGGAATAACTTTCTGAAGTTTGATAAAAACTCACTTGATTCGATGATGCAGTACTATAATCATTTAGTGAACTCTCAAAACTCACATGTTCCATTTTTATTGGGCTAGCAAAATGTGGCGAACTGGATTCCTCATAATTACTAGAATTTTTCAATTTTGAATTTTCTGAATATCCAGCTAAATTCAAATTCATTTGAGATTGAGTCATGAAGGAAAATGGTCCTGAATGTTCATCCCTCCATTTTAATGTCTAAAAAAAAACGCAAGAAAAAATAAATAAATGATATTATATATACATAAAATATGAGTATACTTCAATATAATAAATTGAGTGAAAATTTACCGATCCTGTTTCGTCTAAAATATATTTAAGGCCAGTTTGTATTCTCAATTTTGGATAAAATTCTTGTAAATCTTTTGGGAATTCAACAGTTGACAAATTACTATATTTCAAAGCAACTTCTGGTTGAATAATTGTCTCATCAATGGCCTGATTTTTCTCTATCAAACTTAAATTATTCCACAATTCTTCATAAGCATCTTTCGTTGTTTTTATATCTTCGCCAATGCGCTTTGCGAGTGGATTTAAATTACAAAAATAATCTTCAGCGATTGAACTCATGGATTTCGACATCATCGTTTTATTTGAGCACTTTATCGCAAGTGTTTACAAGTGAAATTATACACAAATTATTAATTTAATTTAATAGATTATATAGAGAACTGCACGATGAATTGTGTGTAATGGGGCCATTGTTATAGTCGGACAGTATAATCAGTTTCCGATAAGACCAATTGAATCAACAAACAAATGATATGAAACACATTTGTTTAACAGAAGCCGGAGAATCATGCGCACGCATGCACCACCCAAAATTATATAAAAAAAAAAAAAAATCGGACATCACTGATAACTTTATCGATTAATAAAAAAATAAAATTTCCTCATACAGCCATTTTGAATTGCCGTTTTCTAAGCCCGGGAATAATTTGAATTTTGTTTTGTGAATCCCTAAACAATATTGCAGACAAAAAATATTTCACCTTCTCAACGATTACATTATGTATAACCTATAATTAGTTTTAATTACATTCACAACAACATAGGTCTATTATAATCAAACGTTTGATTTTAATTTATATGTAATAAATATACTCTTTTTTTTTCATTGGTGTAGATATTTTACATACATATACTCACATATGTCTGCCATTATTGAATGTCGGCAAATCTTAGTACTAATTTTATTGGAATGAAAATTTGTCCTTACCGACTAATGGTTTTATTATTCAAAGCCCCACATATAATAATAATTATATATATATATCACTCAATAATTATGTATATCAAAACAAAGGTACAATTTGTGTTTTGTATTCGAGTCAGCTGTTAATTGTGGTTATGTTTATCGTAATTCCAATGCTTTAATTATTACGTTGCGGTGTAAAAAACCTTTGTATTAAACGGGGTGGCAATAAATCTGGGATTATAGAAACAAATATTACTTTAATCAATTGATAAAAATGTGGAAAAAAAAAATAGCATATCTTATATAAAACCACAAGAACCAAAATTCTTAAGAGAACTCAAAGCACAAGCTGGTTTTAAAGAAGGTCCAAATATTGACACAAAAGTACAACCATTGATATCTAAACAAAAGCACAAATTATGCATAGATATATTATTGTATATAACGAACAATAAATTGTTTTTTAGAGAGGAGATCCATCGGCATTTGAGGATTGGGATGATAATGATGATGAGACATTGCCATGTAAAACTGAGGAAGAGCCAGTTGTGGTTGTTTTAAATGCCGGAGATTTAACAGCTGAAGAGGTAGAAGCATTCAAGAAAACAAAAGAAGAAGGTTCATATTTCATCTTAATTACACAATTTTAAATACGTATCTATGTATTTTAATTCAATACTATTATTATTATTTTACAGAAGAAGCAAATACTCCGGCAGATTTGACTAAACGAGTTATATTTAATCGAAAATCCAAAGCATCTGATAATGAAGAAATAATTGCAAAAGATCAACCAATGAATAAAAAAAAAAAAATATCCAAACGACCAATAGCAGTTTTATCTTTCACTGAATTGGACGAAGAAAATGAATGAATGAAATTGTACAAAAACGACTTATAATCCACCTCCTATACATGACTATGAATTATTAAATGTGTAAAAAATTTTATGTAAGATAAAAGTTATAATAATAATTATAGAACAAGGTAATAATTGTACAAAAAATATTAATTTAATAATATTTTATACGACTTCAAATGAGGGTAGAATTTTTTTGACATAATAAAAGAAAAAATCCAGTTGCTAATTATGCATGCATACAATACTTAAATGGAACATTCACAATTTCCATTATGCATATCTAAGGATTGTTGCAGTCGCATTTTGTCCTCGTTATATACATTAATATGTATGTATATATCTATATAAAAATCCAATTCTATTATAGAATAAAAATGATTGGTTAACAGAGTATGAGCAACGTAATCACGTGACCATAACCAACAAATTCTACTGGGCCATAATGTAGATCTCTTTAATAATTATCCAATTCTTTTCGACGCGTGTACATGCAAAATTATAACGTCACACACATACAAAATGTTGGATAGTCACGTGATTAGGTTTGTCCGCCATCTTGGAAGTTATAGACGACGGAGGTAAGGAGGATCCGTGTGACGTCGAGCGACAAATAAACATAATATAAATGTGAATTATTTTTATTACGTGTAACAATATTAATTCTGATTACGCGAGTGAACATATTACGTATTGTGTGATAATATAAGTGATGAATGATAAATGTGTGAGGCATTTTGAATAAGCGCGGCATCTAATATATATCCAAGAAGCGTGGTGTAGTGGTGTATATATTATACTTGTGTCAGTAATATATATATATACATATATACATATATTATTTGTGGCCTCCAATTCAACATCTTCAGGGTGATAATCGTGTAGACGATCGGACAGCACACAATCACCACGGCAGCTGTTCCAGTGTAAGCTGCATCCAATGCAACAATATTTAAAATGTCCTATGAAAGATTTTAGGAAATGGCGGGAGCTTTCGCGCTAATTTTTTCTTTTTTTCCATTATACTTTTATGTATATACCAGGAGAATCATAATCATGGAGAAAGCCACGTGTGTAAAAAACACATCTAGAGAATTTATTCTGTAACGTTATCAGTGTTTTAACAATCATCATCGTGAAGTTTGCGACATTTGAATTTTGTTGAATATGTCATTTGTGTGATATTGCAGCATCGAATAACACAATATGATCAGGGCCGTAACGGTTATTAATTTGAACCCTTTTCTTTTTTTGTTTTTTTTTTATCATATATATATATATATATTTGCAATTTTTTATTTTATCTTTGGACTATTGTCAAGGAAATTGAATAGTATTTTTCGTCTGTGGAAAAATACTATATTTAAATTACATCAAGTATATACTGTTTATATTTAGCAATAATTTTTTTTCTATTGCAAAAATTTCATCAATTTTTCGCTAATATTTTTATTTGTTCGACAAATGAGTGAAGTATTAAAAAAAGAAAAAAAGACATATAAAAATGATTTATTTACATAATCGTACTTTTTATTTGCAACAAATTTGCAACGATATTAAAAGTTGTAAATAAATTTTTATATAAAGAATCTTTGAGTCCATTTGGGATAAAATAAATAAAATTTTCATAATTTTTTTATAATGTTAAAGTTCCTACCTGAAATCGAACCAATACAATAATGATTAAATCTTTTTCTCCCCTGTGTTTTTTTATTTTATTTCATTTCCCAATAGATTATTACATATATACAGATATATAGATTATTTTTGTCCATTCTTCCCCTTCCACTGCATATTCATATCATGAATGTATGCAAGAGGGTTGCCCTTCTCTGTCGTTCTCTCTTTTCCCCATTGATGAACCCTCATTTAATCACGGCCCTGATGTACAACTTCTTTTTTAACATTACTTCTGATTCGTTCGCCATCTGGTGTGTAATTTTTATCGATAAAATTATATTTATGCATGTGTAATCATTTAGAAATATAAAATATTTTCGCCACATTTAATTTCACAATTTAATACAAACATAAAATTTGAATGAATATTAATTGAAAATTGATACATAAATTAAATATATATATTCAATATATCTGCAGACAATCAAGTTGTTGTTATTAGGTCCATATTGATATGATGAAGTAATAAGAGAGAAAGAGATCAAAGGGGGAAGAGGAGAATGTACGGGTGCGCATCCATTTGTGAGTCTTCCTCGTGTTCCTTTAAAGAAACATTACATTTATATATTTTATTTTCAAACAAAACCCATAAATTACCATTCAATTATTTCAAAATAACTCAACTTCAATCTTTACTCATCTGGCGCCAATTTCAAATCAAATTTAAAGACCCACGTGTATGTAATATACTTTACTGGCAACTTAAAATCGCTGTATTTTTCATCATACCATAAAATATAAAGAAATAAATAAAACTATAATTTTACAATTAATGATGATTCATCAAATGTGAATATAATACTAAATACGAGGACATTCAAAAAAAAAAATTTTATTCAATTATTAACTAGGAGTAGACAGATCCTTTTCATTATTTTATCCTTTCAAATCCAAGGAGAAAGGCTTTAGCCCTCAATGCTCTCTAGAGAGTAGGTCGTGATCTTTTACTCTCAAATAGAGATACATACATTCATATATATATATCCACAGAAATAGCAAATGTCTTTCTGACACATTTACAATTTATTGCAGGATAAAGCTTCATATTTATTTTTCATTTATAAACTTTGTAATTGCAGGTATTTCACGATATTGAAATTGAATTTTAAGTTTTGAAATGATAAATAAATAGATCAAGGTAGAAAAGTGATGATGATGATGATGATGATGATAAGGTGGAGGTGGTGAATAATTGTCTCTCTCAATTTCTCCTCTCCTTTGAATTCTAAAACGTGGCTTGCAGGTGACTGACTGACCGAGCGACGCCACTACGTTCCTCATGATCGTCGAGTATATCTCCTCTCTTGGCCCGACCCCCCGTGTCCACAAGTTCGCTCCCTCTCTTTTTCTCTGTCTCTATCGTTTCACTTCTCTCTATCTCACATTTTCATTCTCAACGTTTCTACTCTCTCTCATATACGCATATATATGTATATACGCGTGCACGAAGGAGAGTCACCTCTCGGCGTCTACTAACTCTCATCAGACTTCCTGGATTTTCCTTGAGGAAGCTGTTCGTGTATGTCCGTGTATGTAGTGCATATAATAATGCTAATCCTATATCTATACTTATTGGTTTTCTTATTATTGTAAGTGTGATTTAATTCTGATAGACATCTCCTCGTGTATTATGTTTGTGTGTATGTGGCTGCGTGCTGTGGAGCTGAGATATACAAAGGGATAAAACAATAAGATAGATAAAAAAAAAATAGAAAGTATCAAAAGATTTTTTTTTTGCCGTTTTGTTGTATTCATGGCGTCGTTCCAAAACTAATCACGACTATCTCAGCTAACACAGGACACAGACAAAACTCGCACAACCCCGCGCCGCGGCCATCAGGGTTATACGAAACGATATTTTATTGGTTATGGGACGTTGAGGGAGCTCCCGGAGAGTGCGGATTTGGTCGTGCGCCATTTTGAAAAATTTTCTCAACTATTATTTCTGTAAGTGTTAGTGTGTGAAGTTTGGTGTGTTTAGTAGTATTATTATATCATAAAATAAAAGGGCATAATTTTATAAGTCTACGAGAAAAAAGAAACAGGCAATCAAGTGTAGGTGTGAAAAGCTCCCCAGAGGACGTAAACGCGTCCAACGTGAGGTTGACAATTTAAACAAGAAAAATCACTTTTTTTTTTTTATCTTTCCATGTTTGAGTGAATATATTGTAACGAAGTAATATTGTTTTTTGTTTGTTTCATTATGACTCGCTTGATCATATCAGGGTAAACCGGACAGCAGCAGTGGCCCCATGGAAGGCACTTTGGAAGATCCACTGGTCAAGGACCCATCTCATGGTAATCCCACCGTAGTCACAGGTATCAATATGTTTTTCAGTATTAATCTATAAATTAAAAACAAGTCCACCATTAAATTCATCTATTGTCCATTTTCAACATCATTCTAATGACAATTGTAAAAATTAACAATCAATATCGAGCACGTTGTGTGGCATTAAATCAGTTTTTTTTTTTCTGAAAATATTCAATATAACTTATCGCGAAAATATATAAATATACATAATTGTTAACGTTAGTTAATTTGATTTTATATTGAATTTTAGATGCAGTAATTCCAAATGGTGTCAATGGTAACTATGATGACAGTGACAAGCTTGTTGACGCAAGTAACATGGGATCAGACGGCAAAATGGTGGCCATTGATCCATCAGTTAATAATGTTGAAGATGCAATGGAGATATTGGATGATGATGAAGAAGAAGAAGAAGAAGAAGAAGTAGCCGAGGACGACGATGAGGAAGAATATTATGAAGATGATGATATGCCCGACAATGAGAGTATTCCTAATGAACGATTATTAAATAGAAATAACACAAATTCACGTGATAAAGATGATAAAAAAGCAACAATTGCTGCGTCATCATCATCATCGTCATCGTCGTCGTCGCTATCGTCAAGAACATCAATATCAACGGCAGCGATAACAATAACAACAACGACAACAGCAACAACAACTGGTGTTGTAAGTGATAAGAACAATATTAGTGAAGTGTCAAATGAAAATAAAGCGTGTAAGGATGTTTCCATTGAATCAATGGAGATTGATAATGATGAACAAGATGAACACGGATCGGATGTTGAATTTATTGACGATAGTGTTTCTGACGTCCATATGACAAGTGATAATGATTTAGAAAAGCATTATAATGATAAAAATATTCATAATGATGACGTAGATGATGAGAGAGATATGAAATCAGATGGCAGCGATGCACCACAATTAAATGACAGCGTTATATCAGTATCAAGTGTTGAAACGTCTGATTTAAAAATTTGTGAAGAAAATGGTAGTATTGGCAGTCCCGATATCGAAGAAATAACAGATAATACAAAAAGTAATGGTCACAATGTGTCAGATGAACGTTCCTCAAAAGAACAGAAAGCAAAAAAAGTGAGAAAACAAATTGATTTTACTAATATAACAC
Source organism: Microctonus hyperodae (assembly GCA_030347285.1). Classification (NCBI taxonomy): domain Eukaryota; kingdom Metazoa; phylum Arthropoda; class Insecta; order Hymenoptera; family Braconidae; genus Microctonus; species Microctonus hyperodae. Next base: position 3,803,044 of record JAQQBR010000002.1, read on the forward strand.
CGCGACGTAGTACACGAAATATAAAACGCACAAGTTATATTGAAAAAGAACCTGAGGAAGAAGTTGATCCTGACGGCTCGTCTGATATTGAAGAAATAAAACCAGAAGATCCACTTGCGTGCATTGATGGTAAAGATAAGGAAAACTCCAAACTCAAGTCGCCTATAAAATCAAGTAAAACAACAATCGTTGTTAATGACACTAAACGTCTTGTTGAAATTGCTGCTGGGAGTAAAGCGTCAAAAGGTGGTAAAAAGGAGCCAACATTAGTGATAATAGATACAAATTCAATATTATCTGGTCGTGGTGGTGTACCAGTGACCAGTAATAAATCATCATCACACCATCATCATCATCATCATCAGCAGCAACATTCAATAACAAGTTCAGGGTCATTTTCAATGATGCCAGTTGGTTTAAGCTCTACACAAACAATGTATCCGAACATGCGAACAACTATAACTCCAGTACCAATGTCTTCAAAGACTGCTCAAGTTAATACGAAAATAAGTAGCAGTATCACAGCAGTACCAACTCCGGCTCATCCGCCATCACTGCCACCACAAATTTTACCAACATTGACCGATGACATGTTTGTTGTTGAAGCGCCGTCCTTTATTGTTCCTTATGTTTATGAAAAGCCACCAATAAAACCACTCAAGGATTTTGTTACAAAATTGGAAAAAAGTATTGATGAGCATGATCGTAAATCGCAAGCAATGAAAAAACAAAGTGGAAAAAAATTGGATACCACTAATAAAGATGACTCATCAGAATCCGGTAAAAATGATAGTGAGGGCGAGGAGAGTGTTAGCAGCCACAAAAAAGAAAGTGATATTGGTGATTCAATTGATTTAATTGATAAATCGTATGGCAGCGATGATAAATTAGATGATAAAAATAAAATTATGACATATTTTGATTTGCCATTAGGCAAATTTTTTATGCAAATTGGCATCAATTTGGTGCAAGAATTCGTTCAAACGGATTTATTACGTACACAAAAACGTCGTCAAGGCAAAAGCGGTACTTCAGCTGAAACACAAATGGCAATCAATTCATTGATTAAAAATTTAGAATTCAGCAAAGAAAATAATGAACCATTCCACTTAGAAATGAAAAAGTGTGAATTTTGTAATTTTAAAACAGAATCAGCATTGGTAATGCAACATCATCTTGAAACACCACATATGCGTAATTACGTATATAAATGTAACTTTTGTCCATTGGAAGTTCGCAGTCCACATGATATATTATATCATATGGAGGCTGAACATAATACACGTGGTAGACTTGAACGTGGACCTGCCTTTCATCAATGTCCAAATTGTCCATTTGAAGATAATCAAAAGGGCAAATTAACACGACACATACTTGCGTGCACAAAAAAATTCAGACCTGAACGTAATCTTGAGCCAACATCAGATTGGGAACCACCGGCTAAAATACCGCGACTCAATCGGGCACGTCATGTTGGCCCAGTTAATACAAACGCATTAGCAATGGCAATGAATGCCAAAGGGCCACAGCCACTATTACCAAAATTACTTCCAGCGCCGAGTGTGGGACGTGGTAGAGGACGACCACCAATGCAACCACGTTATTCCGATATTAAAACGTTAAGACCGGGTAGCACAACAGTTCGACAAGGTGTTTATTCATCTATCATTTTATTACTCAATTAATTTCAAATTATTTACAAAGAATTTTATTTTAAAATTAACTTGGTTTTTCAGATACTTCAGGAATGATGTATCGTCCAACTTCATCGGGATTGTTAGTACCAGCATCATATCAATTTGGCAGTAACCAATTATTCCAGGTAATTTTCACTATTTATATATGAACTTTTACATTAAACATTTACAAATGACCGTGGCAATTATTAATTTCTTCGATACGGCATACACACTTTTAGTCTCAATGAATAATTAATCTAATGGCAGATGAACTGAAGTTGAACAGTATTCAAATCGTGTTACAAATTTAGTGAATAATAGAAACAAAATCACGCGTTATTCGTTAATTTAACGTTTGATTGAGTTGATAACGGAATATGTGGGTGGTGGACAGGTGATGGGTGGCTCTGGGACTGTCACATCAGCAATATCGGGGGTGAGTAGCAGTAGTTGCGGCAGTTCCGGTCGACCCACACCCATCGCCCTTGTATCCAACGTAATCGACTCTCAATGTAGACTGTCCTCGTTACAGGTAAATAATTTTTCGGGATAACGCTGTTGGGACAATGCAACGCCTTTCTTTTGAAAAAACTATATTTAATCTGTTTATTGTTTTATATTTTGGTAATTAACTGATACATGCTCGTGGGCATGGGTTTATCACATTGATTAAAAATAATCGTGAGCGCATTTTTTTTTTAATATGTGTTGAATTCATTAATTTTTTTTTTTTTAATTTCACTAACTTGACATATTTTTAATGTTATAATTCAATGAAAAGAAACATTATACAAAATATATTTTGATAAATATGTTCATTAATAATGGCTTTCATCATTGATTAATATTCAATGTCATTGAATTTTTATTAAGCAATTAAATTTTTTACTAACATAATCATTTTTAAATAATATAAAAAAGCTTCGATATTGTAATTATAAATTGTCATCTCAAATACTAATTCGTAAAAACATAACCAATTCAGTTATTTACAAATTAGAAGTTAGGAAATCGTTTATTGCTACCAATAAATTAATTCATCATTACGATTAATTGTGTTATACGTGTACATTTTTACTAATATCCAAAGACTTAATGAATATTTAAAGCATTTAAATAATTATTCTTCAACAACAATATGAATTTACATTTTACAGAATACAACAGTCAGTTCGAAGAGTCCAACAGCAAAATTATTGAGTCAACCAAGTATATCTATCACTCCATTGCCACGAACCACATCGCAAACTCCAATTACTGGTACGGGCTCGTCATCGAAGCCTAGTGGAAAAAATACCTTTGTTATATGTGAAATATGCGATGGATATATTAAGGTGAAAAATTAAATCTTCTTATACTTATCGATGATTAATTTATTTTCACATCGAACAAAAATATATCTCTTCAATATTTGATTTGATTGTTAATCTTTGATTTATATTAGGATTTAGAACAACTTCGCAATCATATGCAATGGATACACAAAGTTAAGATTCACCCGAAAATGATTTACAATCGACCACCATTGAACTGTCAGAAGTGTCAATTCCGATTTTTCACCGATCAGGTAAAACTTTTTACGTCCATTTTTTTTTTTGCAATTTTAGTTTTAAATACAAATAAATGAACGAATTAATATTTTATCTTGAATCTTCATCAAGGGATTGGAGAGACATTTACTTGGTTCTCATGGACTCGTTACGTCGAGTATGCAGGAGGCAGCGAATAAAGGAAAAGATGCTGGTCGTTGTCCAGCATGTGGCAGAGTAAGATAAAAATAATTTATTTAATAAATCTTGTTGATTTATATTATCCATTTATTCATTCTTTTCCATATAAAACAAAATTTTATTGACATACAAATATATTTTATTTATTTATTTTTTTTTCTTTCAAGGTTTATCAATGGAAATTATTGAATCATGTAGCGCGAGATCATGGAATGACACTAAAACCAGCTCATTTATCTTACAAATGTACAGTTTGCACTGCCACATTTGGAATGTACAAACAATTTGAAAATCATGTATATTCGGCTCACAGTGTTGTAGCAAAACGTGTTATGGATAAGAAAAATACGCCGTCATCACCATCATCAAGATCAAGTGATTCGTTATTAAAACCATTAAAAATAAATGACGAAATAACAATCATACCACAACCAGCAAAAGCAACAAGATCGAGTAGTAGCTCACAAGGCAGGAGCAAATAGCAATTGTCAGCTGAGTGATACACGTGCGTCGTCTTGTCTTGATAAATTTCAAAGAGGTATATCCACTTCGCTCCGTCTCCCCTCCTGCCTCCCTTATCCTTTCCCATTTATGAAATAAAAAAGAAAAAAAAAAGAATAAATATAATAATTATGTATACATGAATAATTGAACATTTTCGTTGATTCGAACGTCATTCTTGTGCCGTGTATATGTGTAATGTGAGCATGAAAATTTTGCTTGAGGCAAAAACGTTCAAACGAAAATTAAAGGAAAGGATGCCGTGTGCAGATGTACGAAAAAAAAGTCATCAACGTTTTTTTTTTCTTCTATAAAATTAAGAAGAATTATATTGAGATAGTGTAACAAACATGAATTGAATACATGAAACGAAATGGAAAAACACTAGAGCCACACTCACACAACACACATACACTAACATACACATACACACACTAGTTGACTGCGTATTAATATTCCATCAATGATTATACCGATATATTTATTTAAGAATTTTTATTGTTGTTATCGGAACGTGCATAAAAAAAATAATGATAGACTGTAAAAAATACCATTTACAATGGGTGGCCTTCAGTATGACTTTGGTTGGTCCTGAAGACAAGGTTACTACTCTTCTTTAACACCCCAAAATTGCCTACACTTATTGTAGTTAGATATGATCATTCACAGCAAATGGAATAAAAGAAAAATAAAAAAAAATATAAAAACGTGTGGGATTAGGGAATATGAAAATACAAATACATTGTGTGTTTTTACATTCTGTTATTTGTGCATACATTAAAAAAAAAATAAAAGAAAATTTAATTATTGAGTAGATATCTTTACATGTATTGTATTGAATTTTGGATATCTATTCTGAATGCCATTTTTTGTGATGCTTCATAAATCTGTTACAGTATCTTTGCACGAGTGTATGACATGTCATAAAAAATGAGAGTGAATAATCATTATAACAAGTTTAAAAAATAATGAATGAAATGTTTTATTATATATATTTATAAATGTATATTTTTTTTTTAAATGGCGAAATTTCAAAAACTATAAAGCAAAGTTCTTTCATATGTACCTATTAATTTCAAATTGAATAGGGGGAAAAAAATAATTCAATAATTCTCACACCCATGAATATTTTTCTAACAATTATTAGGAAATTCATATTATAATTAATTTACCTTGTCGCTTTAATCATCCAATTCATGCATCATCGTATAGGTTTTTGAACAAAAAAAAAATGGAACTTTGAATAAAATTGTATGTATTGAGTAATTTATAGTATAAATATAAACAGTCATCATCACGGGGTAATCGGAAAAAATACTGTACATTGTATCTATTTACTTATTAAGTTGGACATTTCAGTCCCGAAACCTTGTAATAAAAAACGAATAAATATATCCAGTTTTATTTTTGCGCTCATAAGAAAAAGATGTACATTAACATAGGGTCTATTACATAAACGAAAAATAAAAAAAAAAAAAGGTATATTAATAATAATGAAAATGATTATTAATAGGCCAATGAAAAAAAAGCGTGTGGTAGCACTTCAGTTTATTTTATTCTTGTTTTTTCATTTGACAAATAAACTCTTTTCACTTGCACTTTATGACGCAAAGGGCAAAATTTTCTTTTTTGATATAACAAATCGCACCAGAATCTCTTCAATAACGACACAAATAGGATTTTTTAATTGCAAATAAAAAACGTATATTCATTATATTGTGGAATTTCGTCCACACAGGTGTTTATATATTGCAAATTTATAAATTAAAGACATTGACGAATTAGAAACGAGAGATTAATCGTCTTTTATTTCTCTTTTCTTGTATAAACTCCCAAATAATAGGCTTGTAATATGTAATCAATATGTAGATAGTCGTTTAATTGGTAAGAAAAATGAAGAAAAAAAATGAGAATAAGAGAAAAAAAAGCGATAGAGTGAGGAAAAAGTAAAAACTAATTTAAATGATTTTACTTATTTTTTTTTCCCGAATAATTTTTGTACATTACAATAGGAAAATTAATTTTAGAACTCGAAGAAAAATGTATTCAATGCGAAAAATGATTAAAAATTTAATTAATAGCAATTGACGAGTTTTTTTCTCGATAATCCACGGACTCTATACTTTCATATCTGGCGCTTCTAAATGTCAGTTATGCATGATATATGAATAGCAATTGCAGAAAAATAATTAGTTAGTGAGGGGAGATGTAAATGTAATTTTTCGGGGAATCACCGGAAAATAAAGAAGAAGAAGAAAATTCCTTAATGGTTAAATATGTTACAAAGAAAATGCAATAATTTAATTGCGCATTCGCCTGTAATAATTTGTACAATATAACTATGAAATCAAGTGAAAAGAGCATATTAAATAAATAAAGCGTACCAGCATTGTATTTCGACAGACATGATTTTGATTTCAAACAATATTTTTTTATATTCATAAACAGTAGATCAGTAAATGGTGTACAATGATGAAAAATAATGTATGAATCAACTTAAAACACAATTTCTTTCTTTTTATAAATTCACAATTTTTTTTTTTCAATATTCAAAATGAAAATCAAAGTACGATTGATCAAATGTATTAATACGAACATAACCGTCCTCACCACCACTCGAAAAACTACGACCATTTGGATGGAATGCCAATGAATTAATAGGACCAAAATGTCCTTTGAGTCTTGCGAATTCTTCTTCAAATACAAGATGATAAAAGCGTGCATCGAATTTCCCTTGTCGCGCCGATGTTGTCGTTACATCCATGGCATCTTGACCACCACCAAGAACTACATGATCATAAATTGGCGAAATGGTGGCTGAATTAACTGGTCGCTCAGTTTTATATGTTTTCAAATGCACCAACGATTCACTATCGAACAATTTTGCTGTATGATCTTTCGATGCAGTAAGGAACATTGTACCATCTTTATTGAATTGCATGTCATGAATTTGGGATTTATGTCCTTTATGAGAATTCAATTTTTTACCAACCTGCAATATTATATCAAATAATTAATTTACAATTATAAAAGATGATGAATCATTATTGTATAAATAATTTGAAAGTCATTCGTAAAATTTATTATACATACGCGCATATCCCAAATGTTTATTTCGCCATCTTCATGTCCAGTGATGATAGTTTCGTCAAGTGCGCCCCATAAAATAGCTGATATCCGAGGTCCATTAATAGAAATACGTCTGATAGCATCTTCCTGTGACAATACAGCATCGACAATTCTTGTATCAATGACAAACATTTCACATTGATGACCCAAAGCTTTGTCAGTTGAATAGACAGCGGTATTAGCGGAATAACTAAAGGAACATGTTCTTACAGAGCTGTTTGTAATCAACTGACCAATCTCTTTTCCTAAATAACGAAAAAAAAAAAAAAAAAAACATAAGAGTTTTATTCAATATCAGATGAATTAGATGGAATATTATTTATAGAGCTGAACGTAATTATAAAATTGTTTTACAAACCAGTTTGACAATCCCAAATTCTCAATGAATTGTCACCAGAACCTGTCATAAATCTTGTAGTATCCCATGTAATATCCATACACCAAATGGATCCATTATGACCATTAAACGTGCCTAATCTCTCGCCATTGAGTGAATACCATACATTAGGTTGTTTATCTTTACTCGCGGAAAATATTAAATCACCTTCTCGGTTATATTTTATTTTCGTGATAGCACGCTCGTGACCATGTAACATGAGAGGTTTCTAGAAAAAAAAATGTTTTCCAACAATAATAAAATTATAAATTGCCATTTTTATTTCGATTTCAATGCAAATAATTCAATTTTAAAATTAATTTTAAGGTTAAGTTCTCATTGGAGTAAAAACTTTTCTTTGATTAGTAAACTTGACTTTGAATATAATATTATACAAACAAATGAATTAATTCTATTAATTATTTGCTTACCATCTTTGTTGACGATGTTTCTATTATCGAACAAGAATGTTTTTGAAGTAGTTTAACGTACACGCTAACAATATATTTATGTCTTGTTTTAGGTTAAGAGGTGTATTTCAGCCGACAATTTGGCATTATATCACCCTATGCATTGAAAGAAACGTGATACATAAATTTATGTGTGTAGGAAATTGTATGGTTAAAAATTTTTTGAAGATACGTCGTGTAATATAACTTTGAAATTTCTCAGGCGGTCATATAAATCGGAAATATGTGAAAATTAACCGTCAATTAACTGTAAATATCCATTTCAAATACATATGGCGACATTAATAAAATTTTCAGTGGTGCCAATCAAACAATATGTATTTTTATATTTTATTGATATGTTTATATTTTTTCTCTCAATTTGTAAATTCATGAATTTGAAGACTTTATTTATTCTTTCATTTATTATTGTTAAACATTACGCACATATGTATTATGTAATTATTATATACGTGATTCAGTCATAATTAATCAACAGTCGATAAAGTTAACTTTTTGATATTTTTTCATCTTATTATTTTTCAAGATGGTCAATTTACAGTCAATTACCAATGTAAATGACGCATCGGAAATTTCTCGCTACATCCCTAGTTTCTATACATGGACCTGTACCTAACCGGTGACATAAAACGAGACAACAAGTACAATTGATAGCGTACTATTTTCAACGTGTACGTTCAAAAATACTATTTTGTCCATTAAAATAAAAAGACACATTATAATTAAATAGTTGAAGAAGAATAAAAAACAACTAACTAAAGATGTTTGGACCAGGTTCTGCACCGATCGTGGTTTTGAGTAAGTCTAATGCAGTGAAACCATTCGTTTTTCATTTGTTTTATTCTTTATATATAATAAATATACAAGTAATTAATACATAAATAAGAGAAGGTAGAGTGTAGATTATTAATATTAATTATGCCATCTGTTTTATTAATTGCAGGTCAAAATACAAAGCGTGATGCTGGTGGAAAGGTACAGAAAGAAAATATTCAAGCAGCAAAGGTAAAAATTTTCAACACGTGCTTCATATATAAAATCTTTATGTCTTCACATACACAATTTATCAGAAATATTAAACAGAATTTTATTTCAGAGTGTCGCTGATGTTATTAGAACATGTCTCGGGCCGCAAGCAATGTTAAAAATGTTGATGGATCCTACTGGTGGAATCGTCATGACCAATGATGGTAATGCGATTTTACGTGAAATCACAGTTCAACATCCAGCTGGAAAGTCTATGATTGAAATAGCTCGTACTCAAGATGAAGAAGTTGGTGATGGTACAACATCAGTAATTGTTCTTGCTGGTGAAATATTGGGTGCATCTGAACAATTTTTAGAGCAAAAAATTCATCCAACTGTCATCATTCGTGCATACCGACAATTATTGGAAGATACAATTGAAATACTTCAAGATAAAATAAGCATTAATCTTGATGTTAATGATCGTAATAAATTGGTTGAAGTTGTGAGGTCCTGTGTGGGAACAAAATTTATTGGACGTTGGTCAGATTTGGCTTGTCAAATTGCATTGGACGCTGTTCATACAGTTTTATTTGAGGAAAATGGTCGGCGTGAAATTGATATTAAACGTTACGCTAAGGTGGAAAAAATACCAGGTGGTAGTATTGAAGAAAGTCACGTACTGAAAGGCGTAATGT
>JAQQBR010000002.1:3812705-3889343 GCA_030347285.1 Microctonus hyperodae
ATAAAAAAGGTGAATCACAAACAAACGTTGAAATAATGAAAGACACTGATTTTACAAGAATACTCGAATTGGAGGAAGAGTATATTAAGAAAATTTGCGATGATATTATTGCTCTTAAACCTGATGTTGTTATAACGGAAAAGGGTATTTCGGATTTGGCACAACATTATCTAGTTAAAGCTGGAATTTCTGCTATTCGTCGTCTACGTAAATCTGATAATAATCGTGTTGCAAGAGCGTGCGGTGCAACAATTGTTAATCGCACTGAAGAATTACGTGAAGAGGATGTTGGTACTGGCGCTGGATTATTTGAAATCAAGAAATTTGGTGACGAATATTTTTGCTTTATTACTGAATGTAAAGATCCAAAAGCTTGCACAATTATTTTACGTGGTGCCAGCAAAGATATATTAAACGAAACTGAAAGGAATTTACAGGATGCACTTCATGTTGCACGAAATCTTTTATTGGAACCGAAATTAGTGCCAGGTGGTGGAGCTGTAGAAATGGCAGTATCACGATTGTTGAGTGAAAGAGCAGCAGGTATTGCTGGCGTGGAACAATGGCCATACAAAGCCGTTGCTCAAGCACTTGACATCATTCCTAAAACATTGGCACAAAATTGCGGTGCAAATATTATTCGTACATTGACAGCATTACGCGCAAAACACGCCACTGGTGAAATTACATGGGGTATTGATGGTGAGACTGGTGAACTTGTTGACATGAAAGTACGCGGCATATGGGAACCATTAAGTGTTAAAATGCAAACATATAAAACGGCAATTGAAACAGCTATTTTGCTATTGAGAATTGATGACATTGTGTCGGGTAACAAAAAGAAAGGCAATGAAACCAATCAGCCCCAAGCAGTACCTACAGAGGAATCTATGAAAGAATGAATAAGGACATGAATATGGAATATTTTGTATTCAATAAATTTACATGAACATTTGAATAGAATTGAATAGTTTTTTTGATATTTTACCATTATATTCTCTTCTAATTTACTAATCAATCATAAATTGTTTTGAATTCATAATGTTGGATTCATTAATAATAAATAAATTAATCATTTTATTCATTCATCCCAGTATTGCATCGGATAGTCAACTGAATAATTCCAATGATAAAATCATGCAACAATTATGATGAAAAAACATTTTATAAGTTTTTTTTAGCTTCAACATATAATGTGTATGATATTTGTAATATAAATATGTACATATTTACAGTTACTCAATGAATCGAACTGAGTACAATAGTTTATTTATTCGTTCCTTATTCTCTATATTATCAATCAAATATGATCTTTTTTATAATTGAAAATGAAACAAAAGGACTCTATAATATCAAAACTATATTTACATTACACCCCAAACTTGTTCAAATGCTGAACATATTTTACTACATGTTAATGCTCCTGATAATGGATAATTACTTATAGACATTGTGTCTTCTGTATAATCAGTTTTTACCTGAAATCGAGAAAATAATTAGTTTCAAGGATATTGTGTTTTTAATTTGTAGTTTTATAAAAAAAAAAAAATATCAACTTACTTGTCCATGTGCCATTGCACCGACAACAACAGCGATTGGATCATTTTCAGGTACCATTTCTATTGGATTTTTCACTTCTTTTGAGCTGAACGACATTAAAATTTTTCGACAACCAACTGGTAAATGGTCCGTTACAGGATTTTTTATTACTTTCAATAATTTCATACGACCACTTGAAGCTTGAACACTATACTTGTGAAGAAGTTGAACTGTAAAAATGATGAATACGTTTAGGTCGATTCATTTAAATAAGACAAAATAAAATGAAATCTGTAAAACATTCAATATTTTACCCATAAGTCCAGCAAATCTTTTGAAAGTTCTCGGTATTCTAGTTTGTGGATTCACTTCAATTAAAACATTTTTTTCCGTATGAATATATACTTGGAGTAAACCTGCTCTATTCAAAGGGCTGTCTAAAAGCATTAAAAGACATTGATGAACAATGTCTGGCCTACAGCTACCAGGCTCTCGATTATTCTTCTTCAAAATACCAACGTGATCATCACAATTCAATAATTCGAAAGATTTACCAGCCTAAAATATATTAACATTTAGTTATAATCAAATTTACTCATTAAATATTCAGGTGGATTTTTTAAGGTTATGTCATGATTCTTACTCACCTTAACAGACTCTAATTGTGCGTTTTCCAAGATTACTATCAATCGCTTTTCCTGATTCTTAATATGAACCGTATGTAAATGTTTCGGTGCCGGATCATACTCATTTTCATTATCTCTGGTTCTTTTTTTCCCCATTTTATTCATTAATACTCTTTTATCAAACCAACGAAATCAAAAACACGCTGAACTTTACTGCAGACTGTTTATTATTTCCTCCAAAACACCCATGAATCGGAAACGGTCTAAGCAATGAAATAACCAATCAGCATCACTGAAAATTGGCGGCATATTTCATAAAATTCAAAAAATTATTTAATTTATCATCATAGAACCATTAGGTAAATTTATTGTTCATTTTATTTTTGCGACTAAATATTTATATATTTATGCATACATAGATTGTTATTACATTACCAGAAACAGATAAAAACAGTAATTATTTATGTATTTGTATATAGTATATATATCGTACAATTTAACAAAAGATAACTGTGTGAAACATAGCACCAATGGTTACTGTATTGTACTGCACTTTCTCTTAGATATTATATATTTTTATGAATAATTGATTTTTTTTTATTCTTTAATTTTTTTTATCAGGAATAAACCAGCCATGTAAACATTTGGGCACTGGACCAGGTGTATTAAATGTAACACGTCCTATTTCTTGCATTGTTCTAGCATCCAATATTAATAATAATACATCCGTTTCCTTTGTTTTGCCAAATATAGCAGCACTCACAATAACTCCATCATCCTCCTCCTATCATCATTAATAATTTAATTTTAATCAAAATATTCAAAATCTAAAAATATCTATAAATATTATTCTACATTTATTACTTTTGCATTAGGACGAGGAACGAAAATTGGTTCGCTAGGATAAACATCATCTTCATTCCATAAAATTCTTGTTTTTTCCACGGTATCAACCTTGATCAACTGCATATATTTATGAATGTAATTAAAATAATATGCTCAATTTAAATTTCACATATGAAGCACTCATCAATATTTATGAATCTTTAAATTAATAAATATGAAAACTTACGGTACCAGGATTCTCTGCGTCAACATCACTCGATATAGCGTAAAAATAACGATATTCACGACCTAAATAGCGATCATAATTTATTCTTGGAGTTTCACATCCCAAGTTGCAAATGAGTTCAGGTTTAACATAAATTTCGCCATTACGAAGACTGTATGCCGAGGCATTTTGATGTAAAATATTTTCTGAAGAATAATTTGGATTCAATAAATCAGTAATTACTTGTGATGACGATGTCATTTTCGGGTCCACAGTGGACATAGTAAGATTTATCTCGTTTAATGGGAGCATAAAGCGTAAAGGTCGTGCTCGAGATAATTTCGCGTAATCAGGATTTTTTTGCATATTTTTCATTGCATCTACGTACATTAAGTTGAGCATTCCTGCATCGCGATAGCAAGTTATGTCGATGATTATAAAGTTACCGTCTTTAGTTTCATATTGATTAATTATATGAAAAAAGAAAAATGTATCTGCAACAAATGTCTTCTTTAGCTTGCCTGTTTCTCTTGACACCACGTGAATCAATGTCTACGAACAGAAAATTTTTAAATTCATCAAATTTATCTTGGACAGATTTGACTCAAAATTATTTGTATCAAATGTATTTTTTTTATTTTTTTTTTATAAAACTTACATTTTCATTTTCGTACCATTTCAAGCACGCGATGTCGGGTTCTTTCGTTATTAGACACATGGTATATGTGGAAATTGCTATGGACAATGGTTGTTCCACAATGATAAAAAAATTTTCTGTTATTCCAAATGTATGCATATACGAAGGATTCAATATCCATCGTGCAGGAACAGATGCAACAATAGTTGCTTTATCAAACATTGATTTATTTTTCGTATCATCTGAATCGTATATAAATTATTTATAGCCAATTATATATCTTTTACTTAATCGTTAAAAAATTTATACATAATTATTTTGAATAATATGAAATTTATCTATTACCATCTATTTCTTGACCAGGAGAAAATTTAATCACATTGTAAACTGGACCTCTCAACGTAATGCTCAAGCCAACATTAAATACAGTTCCATCTGTCATTACGTGTGGATGAGCGGTATGACTTACCAATGTAATGTAATCTGATACAGTCACTTTATTTTTTGTCTCAAGTGTATTGGGATCAATGCGATGCATTATTGGTGCTTCAGTAAAAGTATAATATTCATCGCCAAATGGATATAGGGAAACCATTGAATTGTCCGAAACGATCTCACCACTTTTAAAAAATGCCGCAACTCTATTCATATAATTAAATAAATGTAATCATTCAAATTAATTGATTGCAAACTAAAATAAATATTAATTTATTTAAAGAATGTTCGGTATGAATGTCCAAACATCCAGATTTATTTGTTTAAATAACTCTTTTCTACCTTTGAAAAATAGTTTGACATGGATCGGGAACAGCTCGTGTGCCAAACCCACTAACGGCGATTCGTTGAGCTGCATTATTCTTCTTCAGGATATCTGTTTGAACAAATCTGCTTTGGTAAGTAACTGTACCATCGCTTATATGAAATCTACAATGATAAATATGAATAATTTGATATTTTCTGCATGTAAAGTTGCATTAACAAGTAATATTGATACTTTGATTGATAATTAATGAGATATATAAATATAAATATGTATGTAATAAAACGCATTACCTATGAAGCAACGCTGAACTATCAAATATATGATCATATTGATATTCACCAACTTTTAAATTACCAGGACCATTTCTCAATAATATACCCTTCAACCATGGTGGTATGTTTCCAGTGACATTACCTTTTATCGGTTCAATTACTTCTTTATCGCAAGATCTCAACCATATTGATAGATCTATATTAGGCCAATAATTTATATTGTCACTTATTTTATTGTCTTCATTCTGAACATCCATTATTTTTTATGATCACTTCAAATTGATTATATTATTTATCAGTTCAAATATATGATAACAAGCAGTTAAATGAATATAACAATTACAGCAGCTGTTATTTCAACTAAATAAATATTAAAGTTCAGCAGTACAAGTCTACTCGTCACGATTTTACCAAACTCTAACTCATATTTTTGGCTGGAATCATCATAAATAGAGATCTAAAGAGTAAACTTGTTTTACTGATTATAATTCTAGAAATATAATAAGGTGCTTTCACTTTAATTTCACTTTAATTCGGACCTGATATCGAATTAATTTTTGGGAATGGCACAGAGATATTATTTTTATCTTAAGCAAAAAAAAATCACTAATACTGGTGGGAGAATTAACATATTCATTGATAATCTTGAAGTTATATAAAGCCAAATTTATTTGATTATACAATTGTTGAAGAAAAATATTATCAGTGAACATAAATCAGTATGATAAGCATACATATATGATTTTATGGGCTAATGAATAATAGATAAAAAAAAGTTGATTGAATATTAACATAACTTTTTGATTATAAAATTGTTTTAAAACGGAATGTGGAAAGGCCAATATGGACTCTTGGAACATCTGTAAGAATATAAAAAAATATCAATGATGTATGGAAATATTTTGATATTAATTATCCTCTGAATGTTTGTAATCGAAAACAAAACGGTTTACATACTCTGACATAGGACAGATACGTCCACCGATATCGAATGAATCAATGTTAGCAATATCATCATTGTTCAATTTGAAATCAAAGACTTGAGCATTTTCCAGTATACGTGATTTCGTAACAGACTTCGGTATTACAACGTGTCCACGGTCAAGCTATATGCATGTACATAAAGATAACAAATACTGTGTAAATGAATTATGCATTTTTCCATTAAAATTATTTACTATCTAAATTGAAATGGTCATAAACATCGAAATAATAATGGAATCATAAGAACAATAAAGATATATTTTATTTTTCTAAAAAAATATAATATACGTATAATTTACCTGATAACGAATAAGAATTTGTGCTGGTGTCTTGTTGTATTTTTTACTTATTTCAAGCAATTTCTTATCTTCCAGTAATACAGGATCATCGGGTTTAGCCCAAGGTCTATCGGGTGAACCCAATGGACTGTAAGCCGTTATGACAATATCTTTTTCCTTACAGAACTGGGTCAATTGTTTTTGAATCAAATATGGATGACACTCAATCTAGAAAAATATGATACAAAAAACAAAAGAAAAATCAGAAGACTTTAATTTTTTTTCGTTGCTATATTTAAAATAATTTTTACCTGATTGGTCACTGGCTTAATTTTGCAGCTCTTCAAAACTCGTTGGATTTGTTCAGAATTAAAGTTACTGATACCAATATTTTTTGTCAAACCTTTTTCATAAACGCCTTCCATTCCTTTCCACGTGTCAACAAAATCAATATCGATTAATTTCGGTGTGCCATCAGAATTAGTTGGAAAAATTTCATCGCCATCTTCGAAAGCAAATGGCCAATGAATAAGATACAAATCCAAATAATCAATTCCAAGATTAGTTAATGTTTGCTTAATAGCACGCTCAACGCTCTCGGGTTTGTGATAAGAGCACCACAATTTGCTTGTAATAAATATATCCTCGCGTTTAATAACGCCTTCATCAAATTTTGTTTTCAATGCAACTCCAATTTCTTTCTCATTGCCATAAACGTGAGCACAATCAATGTGGCGATATCCAATATCAATAGCGTATTTAACGGCTTCTGTAACTTCACCTGGTCGTGACTGATCCAATGGAAAAATAAATAAAAAATAATTAATTTCCATTTATCATTTATATAGATATAAACGTAATTGAGTTATTATCGATATCTAAGACTATTAGACGTGTCAATGAAAAAAATCAAGGTTACTTATTGACGCAAGAAATATGTTAACATCTGTAAATATTATTCACATCAATATTTAAATATTAATATATATTTATTCATAATTATAAATATAATTGAGATAATTGGTTGATAATATCATGATTTTATAAAACATTTAGAAATATTTTTCTCTTTTTCTTTTTTCACTTTATCAGAATTTCACTCAAATCAATTTGTACTTTATTTTAATAGAAAAAAATTCATAATATTATTCATATAAATTATTGTATATTTTACCTTCCATGTGCCTAGACCAAAACTAGGAATTTCATTGCCGTTGTAGAACTTTATTTTCGGTACGCTCAATGCCATTGTATTTTGTCTCTTATAAAAATTACCAAAGATGATGAAAAAAAAATACAAATTTTATAATTAAATCAAACGAGAAACTTATTGAACAATATTGAAATAACAATTTTTTGTTGATAAATGATGTTGAATAAAATGTAAATATCAAGCCGGTTTCGTCTCGAATCGTTGTTGTCTCTTTCTGCTTTGAGATTCTTCTAGATCTAAACTTCTCTAATGGTTTTAGACGACTCCCTTAGTCGACATTGGCCGTTGGCAATGTTGGCACTTCCCCAGTTGGATATTAATATTAGGTGGTGGGGCGTTAAAATACGTACTGATCGTCATAGAAAAACACGAGAGGAATAGAGAACAAAAAAAACTGTCGTATTATTTCTAATGTTTTCGTTTTAAAACGTATACATTTACGTATGAACACTTGAATGTATGTATGTACATACATTTATTTGATAGAATAAGTGTATAACCCACTAATACCTTTAAATATTAGTTCAATTTCTCCCGTTGAAATTTAGTGGAAGATTTTTGTGACCGTTAACTTGCCTCGTAATAGACGTAAACAATTTAACTTAAATTGATACCAGAAGGGGAAAATAAATTCAACTAAACACATTACTATGTTCTCATGCTTATGCAAATAATAAAATATTAATCATCATGATTTTATAGAGTAATCAGTATGACAGTAGTAGAAATAATAATAATATATTTGTGTGTGAGCACATGGTTTTGTTGCTAAGGCAATAACAAATGTGATGGATTTACATGGAACGTGTTTGCTCTTGTCTTGTTCATTTTTTCAATTTAATATGGAATATTAAATGGATAAAATCGACTTGACGCACGACTGAAAAGAAAATCATATTAAATATATAAATAGTTAGTTTAAACAAATTTAATAATAAAATCAATGAATATATTTTGTGTTTCATTCGCATGCTTGAAAGTTATGATATCAGAATTACAGTAATTGATTATTCATTTTGAATTGATATACAAACTGGGAAATATATGTATATAATAGTAGGAATAGAGATTTATCATAAATACTTACTCCGCGACAGCAACAAATCTTCCACCCACATCAAAAGTATCGATGTATGCAATATCCTGCGGCGTCAGGTTAAAATCAAAAATACCAAAGTTCTCAACGAGACGTGATGGTGTTACTGTCTTCGGAATTACAACATGACCACGATCAATCTGGAAAATTTTTTTCCATCATTTAATTTTCATATAAATTATAGAAAAATACAATCATCATATTTTCAAATTAATATACATATGGATATCTTTTGTATTTACTTGATAGCGAATAACAACTTGAGCTGGTGATTTGCCATATTTCTCAGCAATTTTTACCAATTTAACATCATCTAAAAGCACAGGATCACCTGGTTTTACCCAAGGTCTATCAGGTGAGCCCAGAGGGCTGTATGCTGTGATGACGATGTCTCGAGCTTTGCAAAATTCCGATAGTTTTTTTTGATTCAAATATGGATGACATTCAACCTAATAAATAACAATTGTATCAAAATGATATGTACGTATATTCCCATAGAGATAATTGATAAGATTAATAGGAATAATGCTAACTTGATTGACAACAGGTTTTATTTTGGCATGTTCTAACAATCTTGTTATTTGTTCGGAATTAAAATTACTTATTCCGATATTCTTTGCCAAACCCAATTGATGTATTTGTTCCATTCCCTTCCAAGTATCTAAATAATCAGTGTCAGTCATTATTGTTGTACCATCAGGATTTTTTGGGAATAATTCATCGCCTTCTTTAGATGCCATTGGCCAATGTATCAAATAAAGATCAAGATAATCAAGTCCCAAATTCTTTAAACTTTTTTTTATTCCAGCCAAAACTGATTTTGTTTCGTGATACGTATTCCATAATTTACTGGTGATGAATAAATCTTGTCTTTTAACTACACCTTCATCAATTTTTGCTTTTAATGCTGCACCAACTTCGCTTTCATTCTCATACACAAGGGCACAGTCGAAATGTCGATATCCAATGTCAATAGCGTATTTTACTGCATCAAAAACATCGCCTGCTTTTCCCTACAAAAATATATTTATAATTTATACTTGTAGATTTATAATAAAATACATGCAACATTTGATATAATCAGCAGATACTATATTTATAAATAAAATGTATGTACAGGTATGCTGTATTTTTTTAATTTGTTTTTTTGCTTACCCGCCATGTACCTAAGCCTAAAATAGGAATTTTATTTCCATTGGATAATGTAATTAACGGTACAAGAGACATTTTGTATAATGAATGCACAGTCTGGTATCGAAAGGCGTCAGTTCACTTTACGAGATTATTTTATGTATTATAAAAAAGATAAGTAATGATAAATTGCGAAAATAGTATACACTTGTTATCAAGGCCACGTACGCAATATGGAGGAAATAAAAAAACTACATTTTTAAAGATCGCGGCTTTATGAGATAACATTTTACGCCATCTGTGCTTCATGGATTTTTTGTGCTGGAGAGGAGTCGGGGAAAAAAATACATATATACACCTGATATCGTCTGATTCATATTTATTATATATGTAATTACATATGTAGTAGTTGTGTATGTATATTGAAAGTAAAAATTTTGTGTGACATCCTGGATTCTTGATATATCAATTGGCAAACAAAGTTTTATTTCCATTTACTATTTTATATCCTTGACGAACATAACCTCGACGTCCCGTCTTCCTAATATGTGGAGGAAGATCTTTGAGTAATCCATTCCGCATTCATTGTAAATTTAATTATCATTGTAAATACATCGAAAGAAATAAATTAATAATTAATTAAATGTTCACTCGTTTTCCATTTTCATATTTTGCTGTTAAGGTAACTTTAGATACAGATGACTCTGAAATAAAATCGTGACAATGACGAATTCAAATGTCTACAAATATTACGATGTTCTTGGATGCAGCAGGACTTCAACTTACGATGAAATCAAGAAAGCATACAAAAAAATGGCATTGATCTATCATCCTGATAAAAATGTACACAGTAGAATAGATTATGAAAAATTTTTACAAATTGAAGAGGCATGGCGAATATTGAGTGATGTTGACGCTAAGAAAAAATATGATGCTGAATGCAGGCAGGCGAAATTAGAACAGGAAAATATTTTAATTCATGATAGAATTAATTTGAAAGCAATGAGTATTGACGAAAATGAAATGCTGAGCTATCCATGTCGGTGCGGTAGTAATTATAAAGTGAATAGAAATGATTTGGAGGAATTCGATGAAATTCACATTCCATGCCAGGAATGTACATTTCTGTTGGTAATAGAAAAATGAAAATGTAATTATATTGTTAATGAATAAAAAAAAATAGAAGAGAAAAATAAAATAATTCTTATGTGTAAATAAAAATTTAATAGCTTAAAAGTCGCAATTAATCACAAAAATGCAGCAAAATTTTCTATATGTATTTTTTTTTTGTCTTTTTTTTCCTTTTTATAAAAAATGATACAACAGATAACACATTATTGTAATTTAAACTATTGAGCAATATACAAATAAAACGCGATCATTGGTATAACTATGGTCCGATAACAAGAGTTGTTCAATTCGTTATTAATTTTTTTTTAAACACATTGAGTGTTAAATAATAATATAGAATACAATATAATTAACAATTAAATTAAAAAAAAAACATGATGACGTTTTACGCAATATATTCTAGTCCAAAAAAAATTTATCTTTTCTTCATTAATTACTTCACTGTATTTGCATATATACACACATATATGTGTGAGAGTGTAAATTGCACTTTGTTTGAATGATAAAAAACTGACAGCTTTGAATTATCGGACCACAGCATTGTGGAAATGTAAATGTGTTCTTTTTTTTTCAGTTTCATAATTAAATTATTTTTTTTCTGAATGAACACGAGGTAATCGATTAATTTGACATCGATTTGAAATTTGCTGATTCAGTTCACTTGGCTATTTTTACTTATATACGTATATACGTGAAATATTTTGTTTGCGCATTATTCAAAACATTCAGAGTATCCGTCATTCACCCAACTTGACAATTATTTTCACATACAATTCATTCTACAGTACAATTCGTCATTTATATAATTTGTTATATGTGAGAATTTTCATCTGGGACAAAGTTGTATTGTATAAACATTATGCACTAATAAATTGTAGAAATAATATTATTTACTAAATTTCTTCGTCACAATTATTTTCAATGTGAGACATTTATATGAAACTAATTTTTTTCATCATTTTCGTATCATTTCTGTATTAATTTATTATATAAACATGTATCATGTGTCTGCATTCTCCAGTCTCACTACTATAAGAAGCTCGCTGATCGAATTTAAATACTAAGAAAATCTTTATTTATTTATTGTATGATTATAATAATCGCGATTATTTTCGCACATGAGGGAATTATAAAAATACGATTATTACGTATATGTATTTTGTTTGAATTTTTTTTCGTTTGCCTTCGCCTATATCATAATTCTAACAGTTTTATGAAAATTCTTAGACGATCGGAATAAAAAAAGGCAATACCTCTTTAATTTTATGTAAATACATGATTATTAATATTTTATTCATTTTTTTTATTTAAATTCAAAATTTGAACATTTTTTTCTCTAATCAGCGAGACCATCCAAGCAGGAGGCTTTGCCACCAGCATAAAAAAGTTAATTTATTTTGATATCAATTAATGAATTCAAATTTTTGTGAATGAAGAAAAACAAGAACAATTACATTTTCGATGCATAATCATCCAATGCAAAAGTGAATTGAAGTAATTATGAGTAATATCGCCAATAATGATGAGTTATTCATTTGTGTACACTTGCTTATTACAGCAATTCTCACATATATTCATGAATATTTTAAATAGAGACGATTAATATTATAAATAAATTATTGAAAATACTAATCGCGCTTTATTATTACATGACGTGCTGATATTACATTCAAGCTGCATTATTTCGATTATACGCTCTTTCAATTGCTTTTTTTTTTGCATTTCATTTAACTATTTCTGTTTTTGTATTTGCAATACAACTTCCAAAATATTTGTTCATTCTTACATGCCCTCAGAGTAAGAGGAATACAGTTGCATACACATATCCACATGTAAACATGTGTATTTATGTTATTCATCAACTAACATTTCTCTTCTTTATGTTTCATTTTATTAATTTTTTATACATATATATATGCATGTATGTATATATATTTTTTTTTATTTGTATCTCACCTTGAAAGTTTCTCACGTGCAGTCTTATCACAATCAGACAATATATAATAATACATGAAACATCTCATAGTAGATTGTTTTTTATGCGCTACCTAGCTGTATTTACAGAATTCTTATTAAAAAAATTGATTATTTTTGTTCATCATTCATTCATTCTTTCGTTAATCAAAATTTTTTTTACTTTTAATTATTTATCTATACGCAAAATCGAAAACCGAGACGAGCCGAGGCACGAGGTGGTTGTGACGAACGAACATATTACAATGAGACAAAGAAAGAGAATAAGAGAAAGTAACAAAGAAAGAGAAAAAAAAATAATTTTTTTGTTTTTCACTACTTTACTTCAACATCGAAATCGAGAACGAGAAGTTTTGTTTCCTCTGTACCATTGCGACTGCCAACCGCACAAACAAGTTTTGTATCACTTGCACGAATTCTCCATACAACACCACCACTTCCACCACTCTCCAGTGCAACGAGATTCCTTATAAAATCACCTGTTCATCAGAAAGATACAATTAACAATGTAATTGCAAATAAACTAATTGAAAAAAAAATAATATAATTATAAAATAAAAAAGGAAAATATTAACGCCTACCATTTTTCACATCCCACAATTTCACAGTGCCATCATCCGATGAAGTTATTACAAAATGACTATTAAATTGTAGGCAAGTAACGGCTGATTGATGTTTATTTGGTCCAGACAATGTTTGTAAACAATGACCATTGACAATGTCCCAAACTTTCACTGTTGAATCGGCATTGCCTGATACTAATATATTGTTACGTAATTCCATACCTGACGTCAACGATTGATGACCCATCAATGTGTGACGACAAGCACCAGTCTCAACCTCCCATACGCGTATACTAGTGTCGAGTGATCCACTAACAACATGAACTCCATCAAACTATGAAAATAAATATAATATTGCAGTTATTAATTATAATATTATATACCCAGAGATGTTTAATTGAATAAATTATCATGGATATTCGTATTCTTACTTGCAGTGAGTACACTCGATTTGTATGCCCCTGAAGTGTATGTAAACATTCTTCACGTTCAGGATTCCATACTTTAACCATATAATCATAGGCACCACTAACAACTAATTTACCATCATATTGCACACATCTAACAGCTGCCAAGTGTCCCACGAGAACGTGCAAACATTCGCCAGTGTCAACTTGCCACACCCTAAGTGTCGCATCTCTACTGCCACTTACAACTTTATTACCATGTAAATGCATACATCGTACGGTTGATGTGTGTCCGTATAATGTATGAATGCACTGTCCCGTATCGGCATTCCAAACTTTTAATGTACGATCTGTACTGCCACTTATGACCGTTGTACCTGACATTTGGGATGACCACACACCACCAGTATGACCTACTAATGTTCTCAAGCACTAGTGATAGACAAAAAAAAATTTATTCAATGAAATAAAAATTAAATTTCTGCATTGTCTTGGATTTGATTGAAGAACTAAACAATGGTAGTTACCTTTCCGGTTACGGCCGACCAAACTTTTAATGTATTGTCATCGGAACCACTGACAATGCGATTACCGGAAAATTGAAGACAAGTAATGACATGATCATCGTGGCCTTTAAGAACTTTTGGCGGTCGTATTGGTTTTGTTCGCCAATTCATTTTGATATTATGTTGACGCATGTACGCCTGCTTCCATGGTGAACTACAGCAGCCATTTATACGATTACTTTTACGTTTTGTTTGTGGTAAATCTCTAATATCATCGATCCCGGCTGATTTACATTTTTCTTTCCACAATAAATTATCATCGGCGAGAAAACGCCAATTTCGGCATGTTTGTGCGGCCCTGAGAAGATCGCGCGGCTCCAAAAAAGCTAATACAGATAATGCAAGTTCTTTTGGCAATAGAGAAATAAAATCTCTTTGAAATTGAGGTTCAATAACTTGCATCATATGTCTCACTTGAGTTGGCTCACAACGCTCAATTAACTCATCGATTGCTAACATCCTTTCAGCATTTGACCATCTCTATGTAATTAATCAAAAAACAAAATAAAAATAAATTAATGAAATCAAAAGAAAAATCAAATATTAATATTTATTATTAAACTAACTTGAAATTGTAAAAGCCAACTGCTCATTTCCGGTGGTGGATTTTCTTTAGTTGGAATTACAAATCTTATATGTTTTCCCTTGTCCTCAATTTTCTTCGTGACCCTATAAAATGGGTTTATCACCCAAAGAATATATTAATATGAAAAATTTTAATTGTCAACAAATATAACCAACTATGTTACACACATTATTTGAATTGTCTTGTTCTCTGGATTGAGTTTTTTGCATGGTAAACTAATGAATTGTGTTTCACTTTTTCGTTTTCTTAAAGGTTGAAATAGTGGTGTTGGTGATGAATTTACACCATTCGGTAAGATGCAGGCAGTTTCATTTGGTGGTAATACATTTTTGTATATGAGTTCAGAGTTCTGAGGATTATCGACATTATTTGACAAATTATCATCCGCTAGCTCCTCATCACACTCATCATCACAATATAAGCCATTATCACTAATCTAAAATTAATTTATTATGGGTATTTAATTTTTTTTTAAATTGTTTATATTTTTATACTCAATAATTTAAAATCAAATTTAAATAAACAGATTTTAATTTTAATTACCTCACTTCCTTCTTCACTACTCTCTTCAGCCACTTCCTCAACATCATTGGTTTGCTCTTCAGACTCATTTTTGGGTGATATGGACGCAATGACTTCATTACTTGGACCTGCAATTCCCTCAACAGGACTAGGACTACTACCATTTGGTTTTTCGCCCTCTATTACACTAGATGATGTTAAAGAAGTCGATGACGAAGATGCAGACAATGAGGATGAGGCTGAGGACGTTTGAGATTGGGACATTACTGAGGTGAAAACGGACCTAATGTGGTCTCCCTGTAAAATGTAAAAATTTTTTATTCAATAATTATTAACATAAACAACAATTATTTTTTAATTTTATGTCAATATCAAACAAAAAAATTAGATATTGATTTTAAAGTACAAACATAACCTATCCAACTTTTTAGAATTTCAAACAATTATGCATATATGGTATACATACATTCTTTTGTTGAAAAATTATAATACACAGTGATGATTTATATAATAAATATGTCTTAGCATAGTTGTAAATATATTTAAAAAAATTTATCTCACTCAGAGCAACGAAATGTTCCACTTTCGCCTCCAGATTTTCTTGTCACAAAACTGATGAATTTCTTTAGTGAACAATATTAAACCCGCTGATATCCGCGGTTTCACCGGTATGAAACTAGAATAAATTGTGCATGGCATGGATCCTTCCTCGTTGCTGGAGTATAGTCACGAGCTGAGGTTAAAGAGTGTCACGGGGATGGTGTGTTCATGAAAAAAAAATTTTTTTCACCAAAAAAAGAAATAAAAATGAAAGGCAGGTGTAAGATTGTGTCCGTAAGAGGGACGGATATCGCGAGGTATTTAGCATGTGATGAAAAAAGATATTTATTATTTATATCTATATGTATGTCTTATATTATGAATATATACAAATACTTGATTAATTAATAAATAGTTTATAAATTTAAACACCAAGTCCAAGACATATATATGTATACATAATAATAATAATAATAATAATAGTAATAATAATAATAAAATCTTGAGCATCCGGTGTATGTGTAGTTGGTCCATATATATATATGCATAAGTATTATGTATATTTATATATTTCTTTTAGAGTGCTGAGTGCTCTGAAGTTGGCCACTGTTAGTTCGTGTGATGGGAATGTAAGTATACGACGAAAATCATGAAGAATATTGAAGATGAAGCTTTCTTTTCTGTTCTTTTTTCTTCATATTTTCCTGACTCACTGTCGCATTCCATCTTATTTGTAATTACACATGACCACCTGACCTGCAGTACATAATTAAGATGAAAATATATAATTATACTACACTCATATATGATCATCTTTTTATATCTTCTCTCCATTGAGTGACTTAAAAATTTGCGATATTAGCATCTCATGAAAAAAAGTAAGAAGAAAGTTTAAAGAATTAGACTTGTCATTGTTATTATGTATGAAATTCCCAGTCAAGTAAATTTCTCGAGATTATTTATTATATTTGGTATTTAAGGTATCAGGAAAATCGTAAAAGACCATCACTTGTCCATATTATTATAAATGATGGAAAATTGAAAAGGAAAAGATAATACTTGTTTTCATGGTTTAACATAATTATCCTACTTAGATGTTAGATATAATGGATTAAGCCCATAGATAAATTGTTAATGTCAAAATAATTACAATTTATGATTATTATATTTCTGTAACACAAAAATATGAACATATTGCGTTTGTTTTTCAAATTTCCCGCCTCAACATAAAATCGTCGATAAAAAAGAACACGAGTATGGCATCTCTATAAAAAATGGCGACATACGGAAAAAATTCTTTCAATGAAACATCATCTATATTCGCCTTTAGATTTTAGTTCTAAAGTGTCATCAGCGTGACGTCAGATTGATTATTAGTAAAATAAAAGTGTTGTTCTATATATCATTTGGTAGAAAATGTATTTTAATATTGATAAAATATTTCACAAATTTTAAAACCATTTTTATTTATTCGATTTCATTCATAAATTAGTCGAGTACGTGCCTGCCGAGACAATTAATTTATTCTTATATACATAGGAAAAAACGTGGAAATTGGTGAAAATTTTTACAATAGCACATCTTGTTTCAATATATATACATACATGATATAAGAAGACAAGGTATGCTCATAAGCTAAACAGATTCTCGACCACTTTTGTGCATCTGTCAGTTGTTATCTGCTTCTTTGCGAGAGAATTGGCCTTCCAATTAATAACTACTACTAACAAGTTCAGAAATCCAATATTCATCTTCATGGGGAATTTATTCTCATAAATGTTATGATTTCTATAAGCTTCATAGAAATTTAATGTCAAATATCTTACAATTATAATTATGAACTCTGTCATTTTTTATTTTTATTCCATCTTAGATTGTTCATTATTCTAATCCAATATTCATACCATGTAGTTTTATATTTTAATACATTGCAAAACTAGTTCCTATATTTTGACTTAACCTAGTAAAATATTAAATATGAAATAAAAAATTGATTTAAAGAAAAATATTGAAATGTTATATATTATTTTATGACAATTGTAGCTTTTTCCGTAGTTCAAATATACTTTATATTCTACTTTAAATTCAACTTTTGTTATTTTCATTCTCCATGGCGACTATTTCCAATCAAATTACGCGGTAAATATGGCGGAGGCAACTGACAGATAATTTCGATTGGTCCGCACGGACCGACGTGCGCAGGAGCATACCATGTCTTCTTATGCTATGATATATATGTACGCAATTGCATACATCCCACACCCCACAATTAATTTGGTTAATTTGATCCTATAGTGGTTTCATTATTTTCATTTTTCTAAATATCAATGGCAGGCGGTACAACTTTGCAGGTGAATACAGAAATACATTAATCAGTTTATTATACGTGGCAGATAATTATTCAATTATTGCATCAATGACATTCTTATCAATTAATTTATTCCTATTTATAGAAAGCCATAGATCTGGCAACGAAGGCTACTACTGAAGATAAAGCAAAAAATTACGAGGAAGCACTCAAATATTATGAGCATGCAATTGAATTTTTTATTCACTCCATCAAATGTATGTTGATAAAATAATTCATTTGAATATTTAACTACAAATTTTGTGTATATCTCGTTGAAAAATCCTATAGTTCTTATGAAAATAACATTGCAGTAAATGAATGTCAAATTGAATTTTTCATAAAAAATAATGGAAATCAATAAAAGTTACTGAAGATTAAAAGGATTTTTTAAGCAGGGATATATTAATATGTAGATTTATGCTATTAATAAATTGACTGTGTTTACAGATGAAGCTCAAGGTGAAAAAGCAAAAGAATGTATTAGACAAAAATGTCAACAGTACTTAGATAGAGCTGAGAAACTTAAAGCATATTTGAAAAAAGGCAAGAAGAAGCCTGTTGCTGATGGGGAAGAGGGAAGCAAGGATGATAAGAAAAGTGGTGACAGTGGTGATAGTGACACAGATAGTGATCCAGAGAAAAAAAAATTACAATCGAGATTAGAGGGCGCTATTGTTATTGAAAAGCCTAATATAAAATGGACCGATGTAGCTGGACTGGATCTTGCTAAAGAGGCGTTGAAAGAAGCTGTTATTTTACCAATTAAATTTCCACATTTATTTACGGGTAAAAGAATACCTTGGAAGGGTATTCTTCTATTTGGCGTGAGTATTGATTTAATTAATTAAAGTAATCAATTCGAAATAGTAAATAAATTCATGTATAAAACTGTGGAAAAAAATGATTATAGCCGCCAGGTACAGGAAAATCATATTTAGCAAAAGCTGTGGCAACAGAGGCGAACAATTCGAATTTCTTGTCAGTTTCATCGTCCGATTTGGTAAGCAAATGGCTCGGTGAGTCGGAAAAGCTCGTGAAAAATTTATTTGAATTGGCACGACAACGCAAACCAAGCATTATTTTTATTGATGAAATTGATTCACTCTGCTCGTCCCGATCAGATAATGAATCAGAATCAGCGCGACGAATCAAAACAGAATTCCTAGTACAAATGCAAGGTGTGTCATCGATGTTTAATTATTTTCTGATGCATTACAAATCTCCATAAATATATTAATTTCATTTATATATTTTTTTCTTAGGTGTCAGTAATGATAATGACGGAATTCTAGTGTTAGGTGCAACGAATATTCCATGGGTTCTTGATGCTGCGATTAGACGACGATTTGAAAAACGTATATACATAGGTTTACCAGAGGAACATGCACGTGGAACTATGTTCAAAATTCATTTGGGAAATACAGCACACAATCTAACTGAAGAGGATTTTAGAAAATTGGCAGCAGAAACCGAGGGATATTCCGGTGCTGATATAAGTATAATTGTTCGTGATGCTTTAATGCAACCTGTGAGACTTGTTCAGACAGCGACGCATTTCAAGCGAGTCACTGGACCATCACCAAAAGATCCTTCAGTTATTGTTGATGATCTTCTCACGCCGTGTTCACCTGGTGATCCTGAAGCAATTGAAATGAGCTGGACGCAAGTCGAAAGCGATAAACTTTATGACCCACCAGTAACTATGGTAATGAATGACGCTATGTTTATCGAATGTTTGAAAGTTAATGTGATAAATATATAATTTATTTTCTCTATAGTTAATAAGTATATATTTTTTTCTTTTGCTTGTAGAAACACATGTTGAAGTCACTTGCAACCACACGTCCAACAGTCAATGAAGATGATATGTCCAAGTTAGATAAATTCAAAGAAGATTTTGGTCAAGAGGGATAAAGTTCTTTTTACATAACTTGAGGTTATAACCCTTGCCGCATAATAGAGAAACAAAATGAAGTAACAAGAAAAAGCTTGATTCTATATTATGAAATTATCGATTAGTTAATTTCTTATAAAATATTTTTCTTCCTCTTCGTCACTATTTCTCGTTATTGTTAATCCACTATTTTTTTTTACTGTAGATTTTTACGAGCCTACCAACAATAATAACGAGATCTAGAAAATTAACGTTGTATCACTTTTTTTTTCTTTAACATTATAAACTATTGTGAAATTTTAATATTAATTTGTTGTATATTCTTTAAAATATGGATATAAACAATTGTCACATATAAAATATGAATACTAAAAAAAAAAAAATCGGAGCACATCACGCCTGAAAATATATTATACATTTATTTAACACATAATCTATTTGGACATGTACAGTTCTATGCAATTAGGGGATTAAACGAACAGTAAATTCGTCCCATGTAAATCGTTTTTATGGCTATGCAAATAAATATGTCACATTACAATAATATACAGAAAAAAAAAACAAAAATTTAATTATTTAATTTAATTAATTTTCAACTTCACCATAAATACTTCATAGAGAAAATCAAGATATAGTAGTCTAAACAAAAAAAAAAAAAAAAAAAGAATAAGTGAATTTGTATTTGAGCATTTTTTGATTAGTTTATACATATAATGGTAAAGTCTTGTACCGTTTTTATATCCACATTCGATTGAACCTACTGACATCAGTGACCTAGGTCATTGTTGTCAGTTTTTGTGATTGTATAAATAAAAACGTTTTCATAAAATTCATAAATACATACAAAAAAATGTCAGCACATTAACGTAATTTTATATACAATCAAAATACATTTTTATACGTTAATATCGACTAAAAATAAGGTATCACGTAGCAAACAGACAAGGACAAACATTATCAATGAATATAATTACGTTGGACAATGCCGTAGAAATTCAGAGTCCATATAAATTACAGTAATGGTAATATCATCTCGAAAATAACGGGCGTTTCCACATGGATGACTCAAGGATCTAGCAAGCTTTGCGTGATCGATTCCATATTCTCTTCCACCAAGTGCATTTCTCAGTAAATGAGTTGCAGCATTTTCATCCAATGGTTTTTTTTTTAAGCCTTCTTTTCTCTGCAATAATATTTCATTTATCTCAGATAATTTCATGTGCTTTCGAGGTAATTTAACTGGACTCAATGTGACTTTTCCACTCATATGTTCGCCAACAAGACGAACTGCCTCCAATGGTGACATCTCATCCCATAAACCATCACTGGCGATTATTAAAAATTTATCTTTTGGCGTGAGTCGATGATAAATTACATCAGGTTTCGCTGTTAAATATGGTGGTGTACGATAATACGGTGCTATAACTCTTCCGTAATGTGGTACAACGACTTTTTTCAACATTTCTTCACTCCATTTATAACGAACATCACCAAATGCCCGAAATGGCGCCAATTGTCCCAATAATCTACCAAATGATATGACTGTTTTATTTTCTTTTGGTGGATGTTCGGATAATATTCTTTTTATTTCGTCACGATTATCTATAGTGTGCACGATGTTCATCATTTTTGCCGACCAACCATCACTTTCTATCAATAAAATAGAAAACAAAATGAATAAAACAATAAAAATACTTCAAGTTATTCTAATTTACCTGTATGAACACCAAGAACAGCTTGGCAATCGCCTGTACCAGCTACATGAAGATGTGGACCATCAATGTGAGCAACGATTGCGACAGCACCTGACATTGCGACCCCTAATGTTTTTGCTGCATCAGGTTTTTGTAACGTCGCCAAAGCTTCATTCGTTATATCATTATCTAAACTTGAAAATGCATTTTCTATTGCTACATCCATTTGAAAATCTGATTCTGATGAATATGTTGATGACTTGTTAGACAATTCTTTTACAAAAGACATAAAACTTTCATCATAAATCTTTTCAATCGTTGAGTCAAAATCAATTTTACCATTATATAAATCTAAAAGATTATTCTTCAGCTCTTTAGAACTATCTCCAGATGATAGAATTTTATCGAGAGCTGTGGGAGGTAAAAAACTTGCAGCTAAATAGTAAAATAATCTATTTGAAATAGCTTTTGCACACTCATTGCCAGCGTGACCGTCAAATACTCCAAACAATAATCCTGAAAAATCCCACAAGTAATTAAAAAAATCATTGAATCAATGAATGTTTAAAATTATATCGAACAACAAATTTATTTACCATTTGTCAATTTACATCTTGCTTCTGATCGTGCGTCCTCAATTGGATTATTTGCTGCTAGCTGATTGAAATCATAGTACTTGATGGAATTTGAACTATCAAATTCTTTAGTGAATTCATTGGATCTAAGAATTTCTGTTGCCTATAAAAATTCATTTTTTAATCAATATCAATCAAATTAAAATTTATTTTTTTATTTATAAATATTATATTAGTAATTTACCTCACGAGGAGTAATTTTTGGCAATGAGGCATAAGTACCATTATAATGACATTTTAAATAATTTCCAATAAATTTTGCATTGACATATTTATTATTAACTAAAATCTTACTCCCACGTAGTACCATATTACTTTGATTCAATTACTTTCAAAATCGTTGTATTAATTATTAAAATTGACACCATCGCTAGTATTCATCCACGTGCTTTACAAATATACAGTATATTAAATGATCTGTAAATTTTGAGGTTAAGAATTCTAATTTATTGAATTAAATTTTAATTTATTATATTTATATTAACAATTACGTAAATTTTCATAAAAGAAATACATTGTATTTATTTTCTATATGCACTTTTTATATATTGTTATTATTTTTAGTTATCGACGTACAAGAAGAAAATTATTCACATATTTTCAATGAAGTTTGAAATTCCGATAACCTCAACATTATGGCAGCACCGACAGCACATACATATATAACATACAAATATATATATATTACCATATACATATACATAAACCGGAAGTTTTTAAAAAAATATATTGAGAGAGAGAGAGAGTGTAATATAATGATATCCGCTTATAATTTCTAACGTAAATATATTTCGTAAGAAAATATTTTTGGAACAATTTCATTGACTTTTCATTTTTAATAAACAGATTGTCACTTGGAAAAAATAAATGGTTGTATATATATTATATTATACAGCATTTTCCCGCGCATTTGTCCATGCATGTGTAAGCACACATGCGCCTCGTTGTAAAAGGATTCTATTGTTAGTATATACTATATATGTATATGTATTCAATGTACACATGTATATATTCAAATATAATATATATGAGTAACAGTCGCATTTACGCTTGTCAATTGTTGTCGAAATTATTTCCGAATTTGAAGAGTACGACTGTTCATCATTGTATTCAAAATTGTTTAACGAATTTTCAATATACAAAGCAAAAGTCGTCAATTCAATCTTATTTTTCTGAAGAATTTATTGGAATCAAGATGTCTTCAAAGCGTGAACGTTCTACAAAGGTAAGTTTATATTTATTTTATACCAGAAATATTTAAAGTAAAAGATTTTAATGTGATAACATGAAATTTATTGTTATTTTTCTATGTTTTATATTCATTTTTGATGCGATAACACTTTAATACCAAGAAAAAAGTGGCTATTGTCGATGAAGATTCTTTGGATGTTGAAGAAAAGCCGGTAACTAAAAGAGGACGCGGAGCAGCAAGATCGAAATCATCATCTAGTAATGCAAAAAAAAACAAAGCAATTCGACATGAAGCTAATGATGACGATAATGAAGATAATGATAATCATGATGATGATGATGATGATAAAAGAGTTGAAACTAAAGGCAATAGAAAAGATAAAGACGAAAAAGTTGAGGAGCTGCCACCAGCAAAGAAAGCTAAAACTGAATCGAAATTGTTGAATTCAATAATCACAGATTTATTAGAAATCAATTATGATTGTGATAAACTCAATAAAAAAGGTAAAAGATATAATTTAAAAATTTGCTCCTGGAATGTTTCGGGTCTTAGAGCAGTTATTAAAAAAAATGGTATGGATTATATCAAAAAAGAAGATGCTGATATTATTGCTATGCAAGAGACAAAATGTGATAAAGACAAATTACCAAATGAAGCACAATTACCTGGATATAAACATTATTATCTTGAAAGCGAACGGTCAGGATATTGTGGCGTTGCTTTATATTGTAAAAATGATCGAGAACCAATTAAAGTCAAATACGGATTGAATAATGCAGAGTTCGATAAAGATGGCAGAATTATAACTGCTGAATTTGATGATTTTTATGTGGTTAATGTTTACGTTCTGAATTCTGGACAAAAATTAGTAAATTTATCAAAAAGATTGAAGTGGAATGAAGAATTTAAAGCTCATGTTAAAAAATTAGATAAAAAAAAGCCAGTTATTATTTGCGGTGACATGAATGTTGCGCATGAAGAAATAGATTTAAAAAATCCAAAAACAAATACTAAAACTGCTGGATTTACTAAAGAGGAGCGTGATGGAATGACTGATTTATTAAAACAGGGTTTCGTTGATACATTCCGTCAATTATATCCCGATAAAACTGGCGCTTATACATTTTGGTCATATTTTGCGAATTCACGTGCCAAAAATATTGGATGGCGTTTAGATTACTATATTGTATCAAAAAGTATTAAAGATCATGTTTGTGACAATGTTATAAGATCCACAGTGAAAGGTAGTGATCATTGTCCAATTGTATTATACATTAATTTGTAAATAATGATCTGAAATTAATAAAGAAATAATCTTTTTGTCATGTATTCAAATGTCTTTTTTTTTCTATGTCACAATAAAAAATTCTTTATTTATAATAATAAAATAGTGGTGTGGGTACTTGGTATATGTATGTTAATAAATCAGTCATATTTCTGTTTTTTTATATACTTAATAACAATATATGAGAAAAGAATATTTATTATCAATATATATTAGAAGTTATTCTGCTATCTTAATAGTCGATAGAATAAATTAGCAATAAAAACAAACATTCAATTTCATGTGCACATGTAAAAGGAAAAATTATCAACAGTGAGAATCAAATCGAACTTGTGTCGCCATCTAAGTCGTAGAAACAGCTGTGATCCTCTTTTCAACAATGTACACTTGCTGATATATGCATTCATGTATACCGTTGTAAAAATGAAGTAATTTTAATTTATTATTGAGGAAAAAAAAACAGTAGTTAAGAATATTTATACATGTTGTAATTAATTATAAATCATCAGTCATGGAAACTGAAGATCCAGTGGATTCAGATCAACTTCGTGCGACATTGGAAACATATAGAAAATTGGCGACTGATTTCACAAACCATGACACAATCTTAAAGGTCAGAAGGAGGAAAAATCCAAAAACCTTTTAATAAGATATATCTATATATATTCTATTATTTGTTTATAATATTGAGATATAATTTTTTTTTTATAGGATAGAACAGTTTTATCTTATCTTGCTTATGTGCTTGAAGTACCTGATCCTGAGATTGCTGAATTGGCATTAGAAATTCTTGAAAATTTTACAAAAAATGTTGAAAATTATGTTCACATAACCTCAACATTTGGTGTACGTGAAGCTCTCGATGCAGTAATAAATAAATATTGTATAGATGATCCACTATTAGCAAAACATGCACAGCATGTTAAAGATAATATCGAACGTATGAAACCGCCTATTTATAATTTAAGAAGTCGATGCAGAAGAGTCATTGAACCAAAGAAACTAAAGACCCATGTTATTGTACTTCATGTAAGCGGATTGTTACCAGTAAGTTAACTATTTAATTAATGAGCGATTGGATACGAGATGGAGATATACTCACAATCACAAATATTTTTAATTTTTTAAAGGAGACTAGAGCGGAATTAGAGGCTACACTTATACGAATTGAAGGCTTAATATCTTTAGTATTGGATGTTGAACATCAACGAGTTACCATGAGAACATTGGCAAATGTTACTGCTAAATGTATAGCTGAAGCTATTGATGATAATACACAAAATATGGAAGCTAGATTAGTTACCAGGAATAAATATAATCAAGAATTTCTCGTTAAATTAGTATGAATATTAATTATCTTTGAATATTTATTAAAACAGAGATTCAAATATTTATTGTATGTACAATTGATCATTTTTATTTTATTCGTATAGTTGAACAATGATAATGGCGATTGTGACGATCTACCGGAGTATTTGCCAGAGGAGGAAGAGGAAACTGATGAAAAGGAGGGAGTTGTTTCATTACTCTCAGGATTGAAGCAAAGTGCTTCAACCATATATAAGTCTACCGCTGAATTTCTGCACAATTCATTTTATTGGTGAATCTCTCTAATGGATTATGAAATCCATTTGGTTAAGTTAAATTATCTCCTTACGGAAAGCTACATTTATTAAGCTTGAATAAGCTTTGTACATTAAAACGAAACAAAAAGAAAACAACATAACGAGAAAAAGCCCTGATGAAATTTATTCTGTTTGTGGTTATTCGTAATAATGAAGAAAAAACTATTTGGATACATTTATCTCGTTTCATACCAATATAAACATTTTATTCGATAATAATCTATATTCTTATTTAGTAATGTAATATTAGCGAAATTTTATTACCAATTTTTATTGTCCACTGATATACAAATATTTTATTTTATTTCGCCCAATTTCTAAAGCAGTATTATTATGCTTGTTGGAGAAATTACTCTCATCATGAAGATCTGAAAATGTTTTGAATCTTTTTTTTTCTCATATTTCTTTTGATTCAATTATACTCATCAATTGTAAAAAGGCTGTGTGAAAATTTTTAATGTGCATTTGATCAACTTTTATTGAGACAAAAAAAATAGGTATATAATCTCAGCTGCAACCAACAAAAATGTATTTATTGTGTATCAACATTGTAACAAATGTGAGACTTGAATTTTTTTTCTTATTAATATTACTGATGTCATGTATGCTAATTTCATTCTATCAAATTTGACTGTAGATGAAAAATAAAAATCATGGCAGTATACACATTTATTTCAGTGTTGTTTTTAAAATTCAATTATTTGTATTTGATTACCAAGAAATTGAAATAAATCATCAAAGCTATTTGTATAATCTTGTTTTCGTTTCAAAAAGTAGCAAATGACTTTTACAGGACTAATAATTGTAAGCGTGTACATATTATATTCCTAAAAACTAGAGAAGTATTTATAAAAGGAAAAAAAAACGGGAGAATATATTCAGCTGCTTAAATTTCTTTTACATTTTGAATACAAATTTATTTTATTTCGTATTTATAATGTATTAAAATATGCGTGTGTACCTGCTATCATAGTTAGATAATTCTGTATTAATGTCTTACATTACTTTACACTAAATTCAAGTTGAAATTTCTCATTTTCATATTGTCGGAATTGTAAATGTCTATGAAAGACATAAATAATAATTTAAGTTTTTTATTCATCTTTTATTTTTGTTTCGTTTTTATAAGGCATTCGAAATTTCAAAGCAGGTACAATTTAAATGTGTGTATCTAAATGCATCGTCTCCTTTTTTTCTCATTGTCAATATCTGGTATATTTTGGAGTTTATTAATTAAGCAATTTAATTAGTCAATATTTTTTTTTTATTTTGTATTCAAACTATTTTTGAAGGCACTCCAATGTATGTTAAGTGAATGAAGGTATAAAATCTTGACACTTACCAAAAGAAAATGAAAATTAATTCAATTTTTAAGCTCTTGAATGAAAAAATAAAATTGATTCCAAAATTTTGTAAATATTTGCAGTTTTATATTTTTTTTTTTTTTGCATTTTATATACTAAGTCTTTATAGCACGATATTATTATATCGATGTACATTACAATTATAAGTATAATATATAGATTTATATAATATTGCGCACATATTGATTCGTCAAAATAATTCGTCGTTTATTTCATTTATATTATTCAACCACTAAATCCTAAACAAATTATGGGCGGCATATCATTATATATATATAATATATGTATAATATAATACTACTACACATTCTTTCACATAACAAAATAAGAATAGGCTTCACGTGCAATAAGCAACAATTTTTCGCCAAAATCGGTTCGGGAAAATATAATATCTGTAAAAAAATTATTTATGACAATAATTCTGCCGACCATTTTTTTATTGTTTTTTTTTCATAACAATTGATGTATTTATTATTACATCATAAATAAATAACGTTTTTTAGAATAAAATAAATTTAATGAACGTCAGAGCCTTTGGAATTATGTCTGAATATAGTTGTACGAATATTTCCCATTTGCTAAAAATAATTGGACGAAAAAAAAATTGATTGTCAAATAATTATTTCAATTATCGGAATCGATTACTTGGATGCGCACTGTGATTGTGAAGAAATTTGTATTTACATTATTATCATCGTCGTTTGCAGACAGATAAATATTATTTGTATAAATAAATGGATGAGCAATTGATAAATAAAGAAAAAGAATGAAACAATATGAGTGAGCGCAAAAATTGTTGCATTGTCTCTATAAAAGGAAAAAAATTTATTGAATCTCAGTAAAACTAAATTCTAAAAAAAAAGTATTTATAGAAATCACTTTCTCAGTTTTACCCGAATTAATTAATTATTTAATTTCAAATCATCACAATTATGAAATCTACTTTCTCACGTTTAAAAATTTATTATACTATTATTTTTCTAATGAGTTATTTTTTTTTGTTTAGCTTACGTAGAAATTAATGACAATTAAATTATTTTTACAATATATAATATATGGAAAAAATGATTATTTATCGATGTAAATAATTACTAATTCATATACTATTAAACTATTTACAATTTCATAATACTAATTTTTTTTTCCTCTGTAAAATACATAAAAGACGCATTTGATTACTAAATACACTGTTTAAACTCAGTGTAATTGTATTTCCATTTTTACTCATTGGTATTTAAATGCATGCCAAACAAATGTAGATAGTGCAACCGTAATTTTCTGAAGCCGCATTTATAAAATAAATAATGAATCTACACAATAATTATTAATTTGGCGATACATTTCACGTTTCATTTGTTTAAGGACTCACTGTGACTTGACGTTTATTGGATTGTTTAACCTTACGACCATTGATTCCGTGATTACCACTATTTATTGCGCGATAAGCTTCTTCAGCGTCTTGATTACTCTCCAAGGTAGATGATTGGCTTGATGGCGGATGAGAACACTCTTCTGTATTTTCTTCATCTGATGCTGTTAAAATACGATTGATAGTCGTGAGATTATGTTTAAATCTTCGTACACGACAGCCTGGTCCAATGGGTCTCCTTGCAACACTAAAATTAATTCAAAATAAATTTCAAATATTTCTCTTACCGATATTATTTCTGATCTAAATATATAATAAGCAACATTTATACCTTCTACGGCGAAGCGCACTATTAAATCCATAATTTTTTGACCATTCTTTATCTTCGTCTGACCATCCACCATCGCAATGATCATCATCATCTCCATCATCGTCGTCGTCGTCGTCGTCGACATCATCGTTATTATGATTCGTTATTCGTTTTATTCGTTTTTCATTATCATTTTCATCCTCCACGACAACAGATGAAATCTCCTGTTCTTTATCGCTATCACTTCTTAATGACTTTGTTCGGCGTAAAATTTGTCCCTGTTGATCTGTTCGACGAATACGGCCTCCTAATGCACCATTCATTCCCCCATAATGCACAGAATTTGACAGATCATCGTTCATACAGCTATAACTATAAAAAAATACAAATGGTGAAATGGAGAATCAAAAAACGCAGTGAAACAGATTGAGAATAAATTGGAAATGAAAGCAAAAAAAAAAATACAAAAGCATTGGATAAATATTATATATATATATATCTGGTAATTTGTGTTTTTATTAAAAAAAAAAGAGAAAAAAATTACGTATTCTATTTATAGAGATGCAGCGTAAGCGGTTAAATATAAGCATATAATTAAAATAATACGATTGCTATTGTATTCACCTATGAATATTCATAGTATTATCGCAATTCCCGTTATCCATAGGTAAAAGCAATCTGTTAGCATTAATAATTTCCGATACTTTTCGTCCAAGCGTTTCAAGATTATCATCATCACTGCAATCTCTGAGTCTCTCATTGCCATTATGTGGTTCTGGACTCGAGCATATACTCGCTGATTCTTCACAAAAGTCATCCATATCCTTATCCTTCTCATCACAATCATTACCATTTATTGACTCGGCAGTATCGCTAATTAATGATGATCGTGGTTCATTCGGAAAATCGGTAAAACATTCGTTTGTTGATAAATTTAATATTTTCTTCAGTGATTCTTGTGAATGTGGACAAGCATTTATTGCTTTCATTAAATAATCGGTCATACCAGTTAAGTCAGTTTGTGTTTGATGATCAACGTATTTATGTGGTGATCTTTTATCAATGATATTATTTTCAGCAGGCATCACAATTGTTTCTAATTGATTTGTGGATTCATTTATTTGAGTACAAATTGTGGCTTTTATTGGTGATTGGGGTGAATCAGTTGTTGATGAGGGTGCTGTAGCTGTTGATGAACTTGCCTGCTGATTGGCATTAGTATTTCGTCGTCGATAAAGTCGCTCTTGTGCTTTAAGTAATGGATGAACAAAATGTTTTTTAGATTGTTTATATCCCGATTGCTTTTCTCTCTCCAATATAACGCGTTCACGTTGCTCCAATTGCAACATCATTGCATGCAATTCTAAAAAAAGATTATTAGTCCTTTCCAATTTCCTTTCATAATGTTCACGTACGTCTTGTGCATGTCTCAATTCGTCTTTACGTCGCCGAATTAAGTCTGCCTCAAATCTAGAACCAGTTGAACTATTTGTTTGCATTCGCTTCATGTGTGACCTAATTTCTTCTTTCCACATTTGTTGTGCCTTGAAATATTCATTGGGATTTGTTGCAAGTACTTCTACACCAGCAATACTTAAATGCATTTCAATGTGACCAAATGATGGACGATTTTTTGGCTTCTCCGCCCAACATTGTTTTACAAGCAATTGATAACCTGCTGGCCAACTCGATGGTATTGGAAGATGCAGAGAATTATTACCGACACCCCATATAATTGCTGATGAATCTACATCTTTATATGGAATTTCACCACTTAAAAGCTCCCATAACACAACGCCATAAGACCAAATATCAACTTTTTCTGAACATGGTTCATTACGAATTATCTCTGGTGCCATCCACGAAACTGTACCAGCAAAACTCATTTTTGTACTTATTTCATTCCATTCACGACTTGTACCAAAGTCACTTATCTTAACAACTTCATCACGTCCTATTAGTACATTTGGACTTTTTAAATCCCTGTGGATTATTTTGTGAGAATGTAAGTACGTCATACCATGAGCAATATCTTTTGACCAGTTGACTAAACGTTGAGGTGAAATTTGTTCGCCCGCTCGTAAAAAATCATACAATGGACCGTATGGACAGTATTCCATAATAATACAATAACATGGTGCTTGTGTGCATACACCACGAAATTTAACAATATTGGCATGATTTAACTTTCGTAAATGTTTTATATCAGTCTCTCTAGGTTCTCGTACTTTTTTAACTGCAACTATTTCTTTGTTTAGTATGCCACTGAATACTGCACCTTGTGCACCAGATCCCAACCACTGTAATTCACTTATTGATTCGAATGCAATTTCCCAATCATCTGTGAAACAATATTTAGAAAAAAAGAAAAAAAAATAAATAAAAATATTACAAAGATGATGATATTTATACAAATTACTACTGTTTATACCTGTGCTTCCTTTAATTTTTTCATTTACAGTGGCTTTAGCTAGCATTGCCCAAAATGGTTTCATGCAACCAAAAATTCCTTCCATCCATGTTGGTTTTTGATTATCCATAGTACCTAAATTGTGTTTTGAACTTTCACTGGAACTTATATCACTTTTCAAATCACTGGTGAGATTAAGAACTGTTTCTGTTTTTAATGTAGTTCCATCTTTTATCATTTCAGTGGTTATGTTTGATCCAACGGGAATTCTACTGACTCCAAAATCATCTTGAATACATAGTACACTGCAAACAAACAATAAAGAACAAAAAAGATAAATCCATAACCAATCTGAAATTGATTCAACATTAACAATATATTCATTTATTTGTTATCGTTATTTTGCTTTGTTCTTCAATATCACAAAGAAAACTTTTTCCCGTCAATTCTTCACTTTTTTAAGGTTATCTCACCTAGAAGTTTGATGACCAATTGCATTTTGGTCTCGCTCTTTTTTGATAAATAATCTTGTGAATACCATTATTCCAAATTAGGAAAGAACATGCATTCAATTTACATAAACTCAACTGCACATATATAACAAATACATATAAATAATATATTCTTTCCACAAATAATAATAATCCAAAATGAATATGCTTTATAATTTTATATTTTATATTATCAATATTAAATTGTCATCATTAATAAAGTTAGAGCAATTTTTGTTTTTCTTTCTCACTTGTAACATAATAATATGTTACGTGTACGTATATGACATCTCTATATATATGCATATATATTTATACATATGTAAATGTATCTACATATAACAAGTGTACAAAATTCCAATTGATCTCACTGGATTTATTTATCTGTGAAATTTGGCCTTCAAATCGACATTCCTGTCCCCACCTCTATACATTCTTATATAGTTTCTCACTCACGCCATTTTACAACTAT
This sequence comes from Microctonus hyperodae, assembly GCA_030347285.1. Taxonomy (NCBI): domain Eukaryota; kingdom Metazoa; phylum Arthropoda; class Insecta; order Hymenoptera; family Braconidae; genus Microctonus; species Microctonus hyperodae. The sequence continues at coordinate 3,845,676 of JAQQBR010000002.1, forward strand.
ATACATATATAGAACATATACAAGTGCATGATTATCTATTTTAGAAATTAATAATTTTTTTATATATCATAATTAATAAATCCAATTTATAAATATATTTTCTGAATTTTTTCTACTCTATTTATGAAATAATCTACATTAATATCATTGTTGTGGATTGGATTTGAAACAAATTATGTATAAACATGTGTGAGTATGTATATACACATATGTAATATGCGTATGCTTATGTCAATAAAATGTAAATACAAGAATTTTTTGACGTTAGGTGTGACGTACGTGTAAGTGTTGTTTTTAGTACAGGTGCAGATAATAACTAATAGCGCCATCTACTATGAAATATTATTTAAAACAAGATTAATAATAATAATTTGGAGATAAAGGGAATCGACAATCATTAATTATGGTGTAATGAAAAAGAATAAGTATTGATCTGTATTATTTATATATGAATATTGAATTTAAAATGAATTTAAACTGTTCATATTTTACACACGCGCGTTTTTATTATTAGTTGATGTGATTCCCACGAGATGTCGCAATATTTAATTTTCATAATTTTAATAATATTATTTAATTTTAAAAATTGTTGAAATTTGAAATGAAAAATCATAATTGATATTATTTTGATTATCGTGCATTACTGATCATTATTATTTACTTAAGATATAATTCAATTTCATTTTGTCTTTTAAACTGCAGAATAAATATTATATTTTATCATTGTTATCTATTATTCAGACTTTTTTCTTTATTCTTACCTGTTAGTAAATATATGGCTATCAGTGTGCGGTGTTGATAGAACTAATGGATTTACAATAATTCCAGATGATGATGAGGCTGCTGCTGCTGATGATGCCGCCAAAGGTAAAGATTTTATTTTCATTTGGAAATCGAAACCATAACTTCGATGTGAATTATTCATTTCTGTTTCTGTTCCTGGAGTCCTCATTTTGTCTTCCTTTATAAACGATCAGTTTTAATTCTTTCCCTCAATTATAAATATATAAATCTGAAATAATAAAAAAAAACATATTATTATTTGTTTATTGTTTATTATTAATATTAAATGTAAATATAATACCTGCATATATACAAGTGAAATTTTAATGTAAAAAATTTTATTTAATTCTCAAATAAATATTTTTGTTAATCGATATAGGTATAATTATGAGTTTTTAAAAATTTCTCCGAAATCATCAGGTGATAGGAATTCAAAGGGTATTTACGTGTATGGTGTATGTGTTACAAGTATAAAGTGTAGATGGATATATAGATCTCACACACGTGTATGTTTCACATCAGGTAACATGAAATGAATTCAGTGAAGAGGGAACCTGCGCGTCTTAGGGCGATGAGTCATTCACATACAATATTAAAAACTGGCTTGGAATTTAAAAAAAAAATACTCCTCTATACATCTATAGACTCTATATTGTGTAATAAATAGTTGTCGAACAAAATTATAAAATGATATATCACCTCATTTTCCATTTAGAAAAGATAACGAAGAAAATATACAACCAAACAAAAGATGAATTTGTAAAATAGAATAAAAAATTATATTAATATAATTTATAAAAAAAGAAAAAAAAATTAAATAGCTTTAATAAAATTATGTATTTTAATATTTATAAATTAATATTTTATTCATACATCAGAATATTTATTTAATTTTAATAATTGTAAATAATAATTGTAAACAAATAATAACTGTAAAAAAGGTAAATAAATATTAATTATTAATTTCGAATTTCCTAGTTAAATTAAAGTGATCTAAAAACAATCTCTAGATAAATTTAGTTTATTTTCCTTATGTACCTCTCATACAGGTGAAGATTAAAATTTTGCCGGCATTGAAATCACTCAATTCAATGGCACAATTTTAATGTGCAAAATGTATAACAATTGTGAAATGAAAATAATAATTTATTTTAAAGACGCTGTTGTATAATAAAAAATAATTGGGCCCCTACGTATAAGATAATATCAATGTGGATTTATATGAGTTTAGGGTGGTCCAAATAAAAATTTTTATGTGTTTATATAGAGATACACAGATATATATAAATACACATATAATATATAAACCTGCTTAACGTTCTTTGTTTACCCATGTTTCATCATTATATCACCCTCGTTTGTATAATTTATTTCGTTTGGTCATGAAGAAAAGAATTAAACAAAACAAGTGGAAATAAATATTACACGAATGATATATATAAAATATCTACATATAGTATCTATATATACTCAATTGGCAAATGTGCAGGTGAAGAGAAGGGAATATGTATATTGTATATATGTCAGTAATTTTAATTTTTAGAATAATTTTCAGGGCCGTAACTTACAGCAAAACTAAGAAGTTTTTACTTCAAATTTTATTTATCTCTTGTAAATGAATTTAGTAAATTATATAGATAAATAATTTACATCAATTCAAATGAATAAAATTAATAATAAATAATTCTCATGCTTATACATCATGAATAATAAATTATATAATTTATTTTCTTCTATTATAAATTGCTGAAAGTGAATCAGAAAAATATAATATTAATGAGCAAAGTTTGATAATGATTTCAAGTGAATAAAAAAGTAAATATCAATTAAATAAAAATAAGTAAACATTAATAATAAAATATGATAAATTAAACTTTTATCATTGATTAATTATAAATAATATAATTAAAACACTTACTTGAATTATCTTTGTAATAAATTCATATCCTTCAATATTTTAATTGTTTTTTTTAATTTTTCTATTCTGTCCATTAAAATCAGCGTCAGCAAAATTTCCGCAGCGAAAATTTGGCACACAAATAATCAAAATGTATTCTCATTAAAAATGAAAATACTCAACACATTATTGAAACATTTGTGTGTACAAACACATCCTCAATATGTACATATATATGCTTTAACTACAAATGAAAATTTTTTCACAGTACATTCACATTTGACGTCAACGGCATCACCACACTATACCCACACTATTCAAGTATATATCCATAACACGGAAGTGTATTTGTCCTGTGATACTTTAATAAATATCCTATACATAAATCCAAAAGATATAATTATAAATTATGTGTATAAAAAATGAAAAATATCACATTGAACATTGAAAAAAAAAATATAATTTACCAGTATTGATATCAATCACTCAAACTCCATCAACAACCATTATCTTTATAGATAAACAAATAATTAAAAGCACATAAACATAAAGTACTAAAAATTATTTCCTCCTGATATTAACTCAAATAAAGCTAACAAAAATAGTAATAGTTAATTAATTGATCAACTAATAATTTCAAATAAATGAGAGAGCTATTTTTTAATCACCACAAAATGGTGGAGTGTACATTTCAATGAATGTAAGCAAGTTTATTCCCAGGCTGTGGAGCTCGGTCAGGGACTTTACCGCATCTCAAGGTAAACAACTAAATCCTGGTTAATATTTTCCTTTTACAGTGTGAACACAAATGCGAAATATAAACTGTAAACTGTTATGTCAAAAGTTACTATGTTTTCAACACACATTATTATATATAGTTCTTCGGATTTATTTTATAAATTGTATTCAGTTAGATATAATTAATTTATGTATAATAAAACATTTTGGAGTGTTTTTAATTTGAAAATGAAATGTGTTGCAACAGAATATTATTATGAGATACCAAAAAAAGAACGAGCGATATACGTAAAATTTTTGTGACTTGTGCCGCCTGCGGCCAGCGACTGTGTATATCCCACCCTTGTTGAAAAAGACAAGTAGTAGGGTCGGTGGGGCCATATAGTCTACAGTATAAGGGTGGATATGTGTGTGTATATGTGTAGCATGAATATATTGACGACATTGGATAGTAGTTTTACTTGTATATACGAGAGAAAGCAGTGGGGGCGTGGATTTAACTCTGTATAAACTATAGAGAATGCAACGTGAGGGAGTAGTGGAGATGAAACAGAGACAGAACTTGAAAATATGAGGAGGGAGATGTGAAACTCAGGGCCGGACTAACTTGCATTTATATTTATGTACTCCAATTCATTTATATGCATATATACAAGTTTGTACATGTATATATATATATATCCAAGTTCCATTTTTTTATTTTTTTTTAGTTAAAAAAAAATTAAAAATCTAATAATATTACATCAATGAATTTATAATGTAATTATAATATTAATTATTAGATATATTTAAATTCAAAATTAATATATTAATTTATTATTATTTATTTTGTATTGATATTAATATATGAATATTTAAATATTATCATATAATTAATATTATAGTTATAAGTATAGTAAAAATATGCTGAAAAAATATTTAACATTGATTGGATTTCAAGGTTATGAAGATTGGATTTTGCTAATAATAAGATGAGCATGCTGAACTTCTACGAATTTGGAACGTTATATCTTCTTTGTCATTCAACGAATGTATGTTTTTACGTGTATATGTGTGACAAAGTTACGTATATTTGTAAATATGTAGGGTCGATTCGTTTATGACGTCACATTGGTAGTATATATGTATATGTAAACTGATTGCAGTGATAATAATAAAATGGATTGGGGGTGAATATGTATATAGTATGTAGTAAAGTAACCGTTGTTGATGATGGTCGATAGCTAGACTTTGCGACAACAGTAAAAGAGGGTGGGAATGTTATGCACACAACTGCTCTCTGATTCGTCAGTTCAGTGATCTGGAATAAATTTGATTGCTGACTAATAATAATTGTATGATATATAAATTTATATAGTAATAAAAATAAGTCAATTTAAATTATAAAAATTATATTATTTTTGTACGTTTAAATATATGTATTCATAATTATGAGTATCACTATGTTTTTCGTTAATATTTATAGTTTTTTGTAATTACTTATGAGATGTTCAATTTTTGCAAAAGCACGTAAGAAATCATCGTCTTGGAGACCATGAGATTTGTATTGATGTAAATATGCACCGTATGTGTATGAATTCCAAGCTTTGCTGATGATATCATCTAATGAATTATTTATTCTTGAATTGTTTGTGATAATGGATGTAAATTTTTCGTTATTCAATAATCGGCGATTTTGATGAAAGTAAGTTAATCTTTCAGAAGATGGTAACCAATTTGTTGTTGGTGAGTAAAGGTCATCATGATTTAATTGTTCATAATGAATTTTGGGATTATCATCGTTGGATGAATGATAATTATTTTTTTTTTTTAATAAACTTGATCCTCTTGTTATTAAAATATTTGAAAGTGATTGTGAATTATTGATGGGATTATTTATTTTTTCTGATGGATTAGCCTTGGCTTTATGAAGTTTAGAAAGATAATTGTTTGTATGTTTGGATGATAAATTTTTTTTCAATGATTTAAAGTGTGATAGCCATTTTTCAGAATCTTTTCCTGATTGCAGTGAATATTGTGACGAAGTTTCACTACGTTGTAATAATAATGGTACAGCTTCAATTGTTGCCAATTTATATGCAGGATGTGGAACAATTTTTGATATAATATAATTACTGTAATTAGGATATTCATTGACAATATTTTTTGCTGGTTGAAATATTGATATTAATTTTTGACAAGCAATATCATTTATATCATTTGGAAAATCAACTCCATTAATTAATTTTGATGTTCTCGATTGATTTAATAATAATAATTCTTTATGCAGCCGTTCATTTTCCATGACAATAATTAAATCAGAGTCCTCAACAATTCTTGCTAGACTTAGAATAATATTGTAATTTTGTGTGGCAACTTCGCCAAACTCAAATGGAAAAATCAAAGTTCCTATTATATTTTTCGTTGGAAATGTATCTCTTAAAATTTGTATTGCATAGCTGCCAAGTCCCGATCCTGTTCCACCGCCACAGCTTAATAAACATAAAAACGTATCTAATCTATCTGCTCTTTCCAGTTCTCGTCGAGTGACCTCCAAAATGGAATCCATAAGATCTGGTCCTTTTTTTAAATATCCAAATGACCAATTGTTGGCCGAACCACCAGTTGATTTAGAAGTAATAATGTTTTCATGTCGAAAACACCAATCTTTATTATTTTTATTTATAACTTTATCGATTACTTTTCGTTCTGTATCTATTAAAATAGCTCGAGCAAAATGTTTTTTATTTTTCGACAATCCTCCGAACCATTTTGCATTTGAACTCTCATTATAGTCGTATGAATCTGAAAATGATATTCCAGGACTTGGACATTTTATATCTTCAGTTATTTTACTGAATAATTCATGGCCTAATTGATTGCCACATTGACCAAATTGCAGTGTTAACATTATCAATTATATTTCATCAATAAGTTTATTAATATATCTACCGTAAATTCAAGATTGTATTATCTTGGTTGAAAAATACGAGAGGTAGTATCTGATGTCAATTATTATTGCTACTGTCTGTTTGGATTCGAATTTTAATGGTTAATAATTATGTAGGTTATATTTTATAATAAGTTTCTACGAAAATCTATCAGATGGCACTTGTGTTGAATTCCCAATTCAGATAAAAAACTTTTTACAAATACCCAAAGATGGCGCCTTTTTAAACTTTAAATCTAAATTGAAGGTTATGTTATCTGCAATAAAAAATTTATTAATTTTATTTCTAATTGGAAATAATAAATATGTTTACCACAATTGAGGCAATCACAATATACATGAATAATTATACCAGTGATTTCTTATTCAATGATTAATTATTTTATCAACACAAACAAGTTGTAATCTCTCAAATCTTAGCTGTGTACGTTCAATTATTATTATTCAAACATGCTTGAAACCTGCGCACTTGGTACAACGCACACATACGGAATTTAATTAACCTGTTTATATGTATTCGATATATTCATTTAAATATTGACAATTATATGTGGGCGTACACATTTTTTTTGTGTACATGCATGAAACAATATGACTTGTCAGCAATATAAATGGAATAAGCGATAAGTACACAATAGAAATAAAGTGAATATTGGCCACCACTTAAGTCGAGCCGATCTATGTAGCTCATACATATAATATTATCATATAGCCACGTCAGTGCATATTACTAGGTGTAGTGACCATTATTTATTCATAGTGCTGTGCTAATTGAAAAAAAAATTAGAGGAATGGCGACCGGCAAAGAACGTCGTGTTGCCTTGATTACAGGAATAACTGGCCAAGTAAGTTTGTTTTTTGTTTATCATATGAATACTTGTTAAACGCTAATAACTATTGAGATAACGTAGATAATTGTTTCTTTTATTATATTGATTAAACATGTAAAACTAATGATGACATTAAAAATTACAGGATGGCTCATATCTCGCTGAATTTTTACTTGAAAAACAATATGAAGTACATGGAATTATTCGACGTGCAAGTACATTTAATACCGGGCGAATTCAGCATCTCTATGCTGATCCTAAAAGTCATAAGCAAGAAAAAATGAAATTACATTGGGGTGATATGACAGATTCCAGTAGTTTAGTTAAAGTAATAGCTGCTGTACAGCCAACGGAAATTTACAATCTTGCAGCGCAAAGTCATGTTAAAGTTTGTATATTTATAAATATTTATTTCATTGCAACATTATTTTTTTTTGCATTCAACGGTTATTTTTCCACATGAACATTTTGTAATATTGTATTGTTAATTTTTTATTACATCAGGTGAGCTTTGAATTGAGTGAATATACAGGAGAGGTAGATGGTATTGGTACTGTTAGATTATTGGACGCAATTAGAACGTGTGGACTGGAGAAAACTGTTCGATTTTATCAAGCATCAACGTCAGAACTTTATGGAGGGAAAGTATCATCAGTGCCGCAAAACGAAACAACACCTTTTTATCCACGATCACCATACGGTATTAGAATAAATTAAATTTACCTCTTCAATTCATAGATATAAACACATGTTGATTCAATTAATTTATTTATTTATTTATCACACTAGCATGTGCAAAAATTTACAGCTATTGGATAGTGGTGAATTATCGTGAAGCATATGGACTTTATGCTTGCAATGGCATTTTATTTAATCATGAGAGTCCAAGAAGAGGTGAAAACTTTGTTACACGAAAAATCACAAGAACTATTGCTAAAATTCATATGGGTCTTCAAGATACATTGGAATTGGGTAATTTAAATGCAAAAAGAGATTGGGGCCATGCCAAAGATTACGTGAAAGTAATAAATCATTTATATATTTCTTTTTTTTTTTTTATTTCTTGTTGCAATAAGAAATTATAAATATTTTTACATGATTTTTCTTCTCCTTCAGGCAATGTGGATGATGTTGCAACAGGAAACACCAGATGATTACGTTATAGCAACGGGTGAGAGTCACAGTGTACGTGAATTTGTCGAAACGGCTTTTCGTTATGTTGGAACGAATATTGTTTGGGAGGGAGAAGGTATTAATGAAATTGGGCGCGATAAAGATAGTGGAAAGACATTGATTCGCGTGAATCCGAAATATTTTCGGCCTACAGAAGTTGTGAGTATAAATGATATAACGTAAAATATTTTAATTTATTTTTTTTTTTTCATATTGATTATTACAATTATTTATGATAATTTATATGCTTAGGGAATGTTGCTTGGTGATGCAACAAAAGCAAAAACGAAATTTGGTTGGTCGCCGTCAGTATCATTTGAGGTAGGTTCAATAAATTCTATAAGCTTAATTAATATTACGAATTTATATATTTCATTTCTTATTTGAATAATTTTGATTTCTGTACAGGAGCTCGTGCAAGATATGATGGATGCAGATTTGATACTAATGAAGCGAGACCCAACGGCTTAAAATTATAAATAATGACGCACAACTTGTAAAGTTGTAAAGCATTCCTTTATATAGGAAATATGTTCGATGAGAATATAAAATAATGTCTTCATTTTTTTACCTCATAATAACATATTTTTTTTTTAGTCTTCATACAAAAATATTTGTAAATATACATAAATTAATGTACTTTGATAAGAGACAAAAAAAAATATGATGGATTCATATTAACAAATGAAAATGTAATTGTAATTATATAAAAATTTACTTTTCAATAATGTGAAAATATATCTGATGAATTTATCTTATAATTCTTGAGTACATTTATATAGCTGTCGTCATTTTGATCATACATTTTTATTCGTCTTATACGAAAGTTAAAAAAAATGATGGAATCATTGTCAATTGCGATATCTCTCTTTCAAGAAAATTCCTGGACATTTAAATTCATAATATTTTTTTCCGAAATGACTTTTGTCATTTATTACTTCAACGAGTACGCAATAACAATATTTGTTTATTTAATATACAGTAGCTAAGACGGGCGGTGGTTACTTAACATTTTATTGCTATTGACATACATGTTGTATACATTTTAAACAAACTGCGATGAGGATGTGAATGGTATAATATAATGCGTCGTCCAAAGATATTTTTGTCCTACTTATACACGGGAAAAATTTTTATAAAAAATTAGTCTGCTTTCTCATCAAACACGGAATGTCTTTCGCATCTTCATAAATACGTAAAAGTAAAAAATATTTTAATATCGAGTTTGATAGTCAAATATATTTTTTTTATCAAACGCAATAGTGAAATTTCAATTATTATTTATTATTATGATTTATTATTTGAATGCTGCTGATGTGAGATCTTTTAACATCTTACTCGTGGCATATGGATTATCTCGTGGTACCTAAATGTGAAATAATTAAAATTTTACATTTTATAATTTTTTTTTATCAAAATTTTATATATTTGCAATAATTCAATTAATTATACCATGTGTCCAGAGCGATTAATCCAATACATTTTCAAGTTTTTGTATTCTTTAATATAACCCTCAATGATATTATCAACGCTCAACGCGATTCGATTTGTATTTTTCCACGTTTCAATGTGCTGCCAATTAAGATTTTCTACCCACGTAAGAGTCCCCGGTGTGGCAACTATCAAATCCAATTGTCCAGTAAAAACAAAAATCTGTAGATCTGTTTCATTTAGTAGACGTTCAACTGATTTATCGATTCATAATAGAAAACAAAAATGAAAAGATTATTGACAATTATTTTTTATATGATGAAATGATATCAATATATGCATTGATTAGATTATATTGAATGATTATCAATTGCCAGAAGAGATTAAACGAGATTATATAGAAGAACTTACCGATATTTGTGACGGGTTTCATAAAATCACCAGATAAAGTTTGAAATACTTTTGATGATTGCATACTCCAATGTTTTTCTAAACCGAGTGCAGTTTTAACTTTGGTATTCATAAGATTATTCAAAAGATAATCACTGTTTTCCTGGATATCGACTGTAGCAACACCAGGTAAATATCTGCGGAGGGATTTCGGACGTGTTTCTTCAAGAATATTATAGAAATCAATATTTTCAGTAACTTGAAGAATTACATTTTCGGTATATGACCAATATTCTGTTGCTTCGTGCCATGATTTAGCATCCACAGCTTTTTTTGTAAGGAGAGCAGCTTCCTGAATCGTTTTAAACCCTTCAGTATCTATCATACCCTACAAATTAATAATTAATAAAATATTAATACATAAATTTCATTAGTTTCTTCAATATAAAAAGCAATATTTTATTCATAATAAATCATGAATTATTTTTAATTACTGTGTGAAGTAAAAATGGTGCCCATGAGAGAACAGAATCAATTGGCGAAATCCAAGAATCACCTAAAGCAACACCTTTCAAATTACTGTCAATCGTTTGATTCTTTTGTGCCTGAAAAAATAAAAAAATATTTTCGAATAATAAAACATGAATAAAGTAATAGACAACCATTTGCACTTTAACTAATAATTAAAATACTTACTTGAAACCAGAGTAAAGCAAACTCTGCTGCCATTTTACCACCATAAGATTCAGCAGTAATATAAACTGGAACTTTCTTGAATTGTGGAATCTCATTGTAAAATCCACGAATACACTCAACAAGATCTTCAGCTATTTGTCGATTATTATCTGAATATGCTGATTGTAAATCTACATAACTGAATCCAGTCCCCACAGGATTATCAATAAATAATACATTGTAATCATTAACCCATGTGTAATTTCGATTTTGAAGATTTACATCAAGTGGTCCAAGTTCCTCAAAGTTTCCATATCCTGTTGAGGAAGCACCGGGACCACCTTGTAACCAAATTAGCAACGGTTTCTCAAATACATTGAAAGTTGGGGATTTCGTTGGTGGATTGACGTAATAAAGCCACCAAAATATATGTGCAGATGGGCGTACTGTTACATAACCCCATTCTTGTTCACCAGATCCGAATCCTTTTTTCCCATCTACTTGAACTGAAATCAAATATATATGAACATACACAGAAAAAAAGTAAAAATAAATGTTATGGATGAAGGAATATTAAAAAATATTATATTATTTAAATTAACCATGTATTATACACTTTTTCGAAATTAAATATATAATTACCATTATGTAGGAAGTACGAGAGCGAAATCACAATCCAAATCCAATACATTGTAATACAGAATGACTGTAACTTCCTTTTCGTTTCCAATGTATCAAGCAAATAAAATTATATACACGTATTATATTAAAAGATTTCAAAACTTATCTACAAACTTATTATCGTAAAAATAATCTATTGTGTGTAATACTTATATAAATGGGTGTAAAAAATTATTTATCTTTAATAATTATTATTAATTTTAAGATATACGTAGATATCACAAATTGATTATATTTTTTATTTCATAATTTTTTGCAATGAGTAATAAAATATGATTCAATAATAATAAAATGATAATATTAATATTATATCACACATTTTCTTTCATTACTTCATTCAAACACTATATCAAATTATCATTGCCATTTTATTTACAGATCACTTTCAAAAAAATTTCCATAAATATTTATGTATATTTTATAAACATACCTAATAGATATTTATTTATGTAGGTATATCGCACTATGACCTTGTGAATAGAAATTAATATGCTGATATGAATATTCTTGGAGATCTCTGATGTGAAGTCAATGGATAAGATAGAATTAAATAGTAATTTATTGAAAGAAAAAAAATTTACTTGAATATATAATTTTAGAATTTTACAGGGATTGTGAAGAAGAAATGTTTATGATGAGGCGAAATTTTCAACTTGTAGAATCGAATGTATCGAAAAATTTCACGTGTATATCTCTTCTTCTCTTGAGGTTTCGTTGAAGGTCAAGTTTGCGTTAGCGGAATTCCAAACGACTGAGAGAGTGCAAAACAGGTGAGAGATAAAAAAAGAAGGAAATAATGAAAGAGGGCGGGTGGCATTTACATACACGCGACACTGAGTCTCTTTATGGATGAGATATTATGGGAAAGTGTTGTGAAAGGATATGTGTACAGTCATATCAGTTTATATATATGTGAATTATCATTTGCTTTGTCAGATAAATTCATTAAATTAATTCAAGAGGGAATTTGAAAATTGAGTCTTTCTTTTTCCATTATCATTATCAAATACATATACACATATATTCAATACATACACATAAAAAAAAAGTATCAAAATTAATTGAAAAGATTATTATTTATTGCAGCACAAATAAATTAATTAATAAAAAATTCATCTCTCAGAAATATTAAATTTTTTCCACTATATATATACCAATTTTTTTTATCATCTATTTTTTCTTAAAAATTGAAAATTCAAAGTATTTAATTATTTCATAATTTTTATATCAATCTAAATGCTTTAAAGTTGATTAAATTAAATTATAGGGAAATAAATTTATGAGATAAAATTTTATTAATAATAATAATAATAATAATTGTGGTGCTAGTTGTGAAATTTAACAAGAAGAAAGATGAAAGAAGGAAAAAATGATAATAAATGTTCAATAAAAAATTCGTGAAATCGTATGGTAAATTGCGTTACGATATATTTATTTATTATGTTTTAGACGTAGTAAAAATATAAATCTACGAACATGTTCTTTGCATTTATATTAATGATTATATTATGCCAATAATATATGTATGCAAGCAGATGAATTCGACATTTACTTAAATTTTGTTCACTATTAATTTAATTTTATAGCCGAATTTTTATTTTAAATTAAAAATTTTATTAAACACATCCATCACATTTAACCTCAACATTATTCATCATAATGAATATTTTATGTATGAAAGAAAGTATATAATACATATATTGCATAAATGACCAATTAATTTTAGTATAATTTTAATAGAGAGAAAAAAAAATGAAAAATATAAACAGAGTATTAATTTTAACGAACGAGATAATTGTTAAACAATAATTATGAAAGATAGATAAAATAGAGAAAGCATTAACAGGATCTTGTTTTGTTGTGTGTGCTCAATTGACTGTTGGACGAGATTTTTTTTCATTTGAATAATTATATCAACATTGACATATCACTATAATTATTAATTACGAAATACTCAGACAAAAAAAAATCATGATAACAAATATAAAAAATATTCAATGACAGAATATAGCTTTTTATTATATCACTCATAATAATTCAATAATTTATTTATTCATATAATCATTTAATATTCATAAAGACGATAAAGAGATGTATTAATTAAATGTGCTATTAAAATTAGCATCAATGACTTCAATATTAATCTTCATAAACAAGAAAAAATAATAAGGAAATTGTTGCAGGAAAATTGAGAGAACAATATACAATTTCCGAAAGCTAAAGGCGTGTCGTCTTCCGTATATACATTAGAAATAATTTCGTCATTGTCAACAATAAAAATAAAAAAAAAAAATACACCACTATACTTAATGTCACTACAACATATCATCGATATACTGAAGATGCTTTAACGTTTTAGCTCGACGACACTTAAGAATTTCACGTTGCTTTTTATGCTTGTCTGTAGACTAGCAAATTCTTACTTTCTATTATTGCAACACATCTCCATTTTAGGTTCTATATATACATTCACACATGGTACAGGGTTACGAAGATATCCTTGAGGAATCTTCCTTTTAAATTATCAACGTACAATTGTGTTTCATTGTGACATTATTCGCAGTGGATTCAAGACTTGTAACTGCAGTAGTCCTATTAATTCTGAAATAAAAATTATGCAATGTCAGATATAAATTTTTGGTGACATCACATATATAATATAATTCACTTAATTTCTTCAAAAATATGTAAAGTATTAAATATTAAACATTTTTGCATTAAATTCATCATTAATAGCTATGTTATATATGTATACATACCCGCATCAAAATATTACAAAAACAAGTGTCATCAGGATATGAAATAATTATATTTTTTCATTTTAATTATATGCATGGTTGCCTTAATCTCGCACACGCTTCGCATCCGACTTTCACTTGCTTCTATGTGGACGTATTATTAAAAATGACATTTGACAATTGACTGCTCTGAATTTCTGGAAAATAAATTATTATATAATTCAAATTAAAATAACAATTAATATTTTCATTGTGATTATTTGATATCAATTCATAATTAAATTCATGATTTCCTTTTCATTCCTAATAATTTATGATAAAATATCTGGCATGATATATATTAAATTAATTGTGTTGAAAGATACACTTAACTTGTGTATATTTATTTAATATTAACGCCTCTACATCTCTCCTAACTCTCAATTTTTAAACGTGTATAACGTCAGGTCCCGCATTTTGTATTGTATATCCCTACCTTGCCCCAATGAGAATCGTGTTCATTAACTAGCCCGCGGGTGTCTCACTTATATGAATGCTTACGTATATATGCTTCTTCTTAGGCCCAACTATCATCCATGTCCAAACGACCAGTCCCACTTTACTATAAAAGCTGAGGTACAAACGCTGAAATTTAACAGAAGAGAATTTACAGAATTCATGTGAAGGCGCTCATGCGCATTTACTTTTTACAAATTAAAAATCGTCGATTCTTTTATCATTTTTTTTTTATAACTGGAGGCTTAATTATATTTATATCATGCGTTGCTTTAGTCTGGTTAGTGTTTGTGTGACAAGTTATTAGTTAATAAGCATAGTATCAATTGCGAATACAGTCAATTAATTTATTTATCCGTATTACAATTAAAAAAAAAATCGATACGTAAATATTGTAATTAATTGATGCAGAAAATTAGCAAATAATATCTGCATGTGATCGCATAATAATGCAATTACGTGAGGTGAAAGTGTCGTGTTTATTGATGATTCTTATTTGGGTTTCTTCTTTTTTTTTCCAAATTTTTATTTAATTCTAAAAATTTCTACCCATTTTCTCGTTATCAGAAAATTGAAATCTAAATATGTAAATAATTAGCTATCGAATAAATGTTAATGCTTGGTGTGTTATATGATTTTTGGGAATTTCAGGTGGTGTTGCAGTGTTTACTTCTGTGTAGTTGCTCGATATTTGGTGAACCAATTCGCAAAAGAAGAGAGTGAGTAATTTCCAAAGAAATTTCTTTTATTATCATTATAAATATTTTCAAGATCATACAATACATAATTTTATCTTAATGTCTGCTATTAATCAATAATAATTATTCAATTAATTTCTTTTACTATTTACATATAGTGCACCTTTGACAGATTATGCAGTGCCGCCATTACCCCAACCAGCATTATCTTACGGAGCACCCTCAGCGCCAGCATCAAGTTACGGTGCACCATCAGCCCCCGCAGATTCTTATGGACCACCAGCTGAATCTTATGGTCCACCATCAGCCAGCGGAGGTCACAGCGGATATGATTATCCTGCGCCATCGCAGCCTTCCGGCGAATGGAAGAAGAAATTAACATGGAAAGCCGAATGGAAACAGATTTGGAAAACAGAAAAAAAATTGGAATGGAAGCAAGAATGGACGAAGGTTCAAGTGCCTGCTTGGAAGGAAGTGCAAGTGCCTGTTTGGAAAGAGGTGCACAATGAGGTGTGGAAAACAATTAAGAAGCCAGTTTGGAAAGAAGTAAAAGTACCGGGATGGAAAGAGGTTCAAGTGCCGGCTTGGAAAAAAATATGGAAGCCAGTATGGAATGTTATTCAAGTGCCTGTTTGGAAAGAGGTTCAAGTTCCTGATTGGAAAAAAATATGGGCACCTGAATGGGTTGAAACTGAACAACATATTCATGATGAAGCACCAAGTTACGGACCACCAGCACCAAGCTATGGTCCACCAGCACCAAGTTATGGTCCACCAGCATCAAGTTATGGACCACCATCAACAAGTTATGGAACACCGTCAACAAGTTATGGAACACCAGCGTCAAGCTATGGTCCACCAGCAAAAGATTCTGGTGTAGGTTACAATTATGATCCACCACAGCATTCAGCGCCAACGAAAAAGCTCATTTGGAAGCCAGTGTGGAAAAAAGTATGGCGTACTGAGAAAAAACAATCTTGGGAGTCGAAGAAAAAAATGGAATGGAAAGCCGAGTGGAAGCAAATTTGGAAAACAGAAAAAAAACAAATTTGGAATACAGATAAACAATTAACATGGCAAGATGAAAGTATTAAAGTATCAGTACCATCGAAAAAACAAGTGTGGGTACCGCAAAAAGTGCAGATATGGAAGGACGAATGGAAAAGTAAAAATGTACCCGTATGGAAGAGTGTGCAGGTGCCGGCGTGGAAGAAAGTCTGGAAACCCGTGTGGGAGAAAGTTTGGGTACAAACAGAATCTCATGATGATCATCATCACCATCATGATGAACATCAGGGATATCAACGATGAGAGAATGAGCATGAAGATGAATGAATCATTACGCGAATGTCTGCGTGTTATTTTTGTTTAATGATAAAAAAAAAAATTGAAAAAATATGAAAAAAAAAAATAACAAAATGAAAAAATGATTCTCTTGTAACAAAACTTGAATCAATTGTAAATAATTTTGTATATTCATAATAGGGTTTATAACAACGTGATTAAAATTTATTTTTTTTACTGGCCAATTGAAAGTTATTTAATATGTAATTTCAAATTTGTTTGCATTATCATTATTATTATCATTATCCTCATTATCACTGATATGATGTTGTTAATCTTATTATATTAATATTGTTATATCGTAGATATCAATTGCTGGAATTTCCACAATATGCTCAGTTTTGAGAGAATGAGAATGTAAAAAAAAAAAATAAAAAAAAGTATGAAAAAAATATTGAAAGATTGAGGGGAACTGGGAGAGATGGAGAGGGGTCTTCGGAGGTCGTGAAACAAACCCACGGCCTTTATAATACGATACTTTCTCCGCAACTTCACGAGCGGGAGAAGTCGCGACTTTCCCACTCGGAAGTTGTATTCGCGAACACGTGGACATCATCTGCCTCGAGCTACTCGCGATATTTTTTTTTATCTTTTTCAATTCGAGTATTTACCATAAAATAAATGCGTTGGTAGTTGAACAAACACATTCCACAATAAACATCTATGAAGATGATTCTAAAATATTTTGACTTCAACAGCCTACTCATACCTTCATAAAATAAATTATCCGCAAAAAAAAAAATAAAAATAAATAAATACCTATATACTCGAAGATTTTATTTTATTTCCGTATTTATAAGGATGAATGTATATGTGAGATGAGGTTCAAAATTGCCTCAGGACTTCCTTGAGAGCAAGAGAGAGTGAAAGTTTTGTGTTCAAGGCTATACATAACTTTATACTTGATCTTCCTTTGCGTATTGATATTTAATTTTTTTCTTTCATCTTTTTACCGCTCCTTTTTTATTCATTGTAATTATATTTATTTTTTTTTCTTTCTGTTTATATCTTTCATGAAATATCGCATTAATAAAAAAATAAATTATGATGAACACGCGTTAAAAAGTGGATCGAGAGCGAGAGTGTACACGCAAAATTATGTATAAACATACGCACGCGTTTTATTCATGTCGAAGACTGTCTAGGCATGTTTAGAATATTGAATATATATCTCACGTAATATTAAAAGTATTCTACATATTAAATGTGCGTGTATTCTATGCCTATATAACGCATTACTGTACTATCTCTTACTTTTATTTCTTTTCAATGATAATAATGACGAGGATAATAATACAACGATGACGTTTAAATTACACAATAGTAATAATCTACCATCAAAAAAAAAAAATCTTATTATAATCACGTGCTTTTGTTCTTCACTTTCAGTAGCATCAAGTTCATAAATATACGTTTGTATAATCTAAATATTTGTCTTGAGTTAAAATAAAAATATTGATAATGACAATAAAGACAATGTAAAGTTGTTAAAAGTCTTGCAATACAAATACAAATATTTTTTTTGAATCTTTTTGTTTCTTCTCTTTAATGAATAATTTATGATTCCTAAATATCACCTTCATTGCACTATGAAATATTCATTTATTTTTTTTTCTCCTCAGTAAATTAATTTACGTGAATGATTATTATACGATATAATAAATCATCGAATAAAAAAATATAATTATAATAGATAAAACCAAAAAAAATTTTAATTAAAATATGTTATACAAGCTATAATACAAAAAAAACATTGGAAAGTGCCATTGACATTGTGAAATGATATTAAAAGTACACGTTCGATTTGCAACGTTGAATATCGTACTATACATTTATATAGTTTTATATAAATATAGAAATATATATGTATGTAATATGTATATATGTACATTAATGCACTTGGCATAATTGTTTGACATAAAAATGCTGCCTGACTAACTTCATATATCTATTTATTGCATTTCACTTTTTTCTTGAAAGAATTATTGTCACACATAAATACATATATAAAACCCTTGACACTCTCTCTATATTTCTATCGCTGTAATTTTTTTATTTATATTATCACTTTATAATCTAGCGGTGTAAAGGATTACGATGACACTACGATCGTAAAATAAAAATAAGCAAATAATATATCAATAAAAGAAAAAAAAAATAACCTGCTCTTATACATGAACAAGTCGCTAGAGCAATAGTCACTTTCACGAATTCAATGTTCATTACATATATGGATTGTTGTTTGCATTTCTATTTTATTTTCTTACTTATATTCTATTTGATACGTCATGCATACATTGATTATTTGTATTGTCTCATTGAATTTAATTCATCTTTGTCCAATTGATGATTAGTAAAATCCATCAGTTACAAAATGAGATTTATAAATATTAAACAAGTATAAATTAAAATAAAAGCAATGACATATCAAATAGAGGATTTAATTCAGTAGAACTTTCGTTTAAAATGTGTGGACAGTGTTTGTGTACACACAATAAATTGCAGTAGTTTCATGAAAGAAATATAACCATGTGTATATATAATTTTTATCTTTGAACTCAGCTGACTTTTGCATTAGCAATATCGTTTCTCTCACGTTTTTCATATGGTGATTTTAATCAAGCCTAATCTTGATTATATGTATATAAATAAAATATATGATTTTATATTTTTATTCTTTTTTCTCTCCAGTTTTCTTCTTCTTTATCATCATGTTCTGCTTCTTTCTCTTCTATTAGTGTTACATAGTGATACATAAAACCACACAAATGACTCGTACATTTTTTATGACAGTATAAAGTACTTGCGTATTCGCTTTCTTTTCTCTTTCCATGATTGGTCGAGGCATTTTTGTTATATGTCTTCTGTATGTTTAAACATACACACACGCTTTATAAACATAACATTTATATATTTGATGTGTTGCGTATGTCGTTCACCGGTAGTGCGACCACCGAATATCAATATCGTATTTCGATTTCGCTTCACTAAACAGTTCTAAATAGAAATTATAAATTAAATAAAATACAAATTGCGTCTATGAACGAAAATAAAGTATATATAAAAAAAACATGATTTTTGTTTTACCAGCTGATCCAGAGTGCTCTGTCATTCCACTTTCTCACCAATTTGCCTGAGGCAAAATAGATACTCATATACATATATATACATTTATACATATATTTTTATTGACTGCCTTGAATGATCGACATAATTGTGAATGAAATAAAATCTTTTTTTGAGTGATTGATTGAGGAAGCAGATCACAGATATGTATTTTTGTTGAGTGTTCAAATTCAAAGAAAGAGAAGAATGAAAAAAAAAAGTATTTTTTTTTGTCTTTGCTTTCATTTCATTATGCGATATGTGGCGTGACAATTTATATATGATGCAAGAAGGGTCCGAACAAAATGTAGGTATATGACCAGTATATAATGCAGTTAAAAGTAATCACGATAGTAATAATAATAATGATTATGAAAAGAATGATAAATGAAAAAAGTTCAATAGTTTTTTACTCTCACGTAAGCCAAAACAAAAGGACTCCATGCGGTAGAAAGAAAGTGGAACACACCTCGCGACGCCTGTATTTTATATATGGCTATGTATATCTGTATATATATGTATATACATCATTAACAATTTGCTTGAAAGAAATGTTATAAGTCCCTGATGTAACACAAGTGGTGCACGTGAGCTTTATATCGTATTTTTTATTTAAAATTTTCTTTTTTTTTTTTTTCATTTCATCATATATTCTTCTTCTCATATTTCTTCCTTCAATTTGTACGATGCTCGATATTAGGTTGTCACAAGGTATCAACGAATATATATGTATACACATATTATATACAGTCGATATAATTTCATTTTACTTGTGAAAGTCAAAAAAGTCCTTCACACATTTTATTTATTTTTATTTTCGCTGCTGAGAATTCACTTTCATTTGAGATATATTTTATATTCGTATACTTTTATATATACTTGCGTATGTATATATGTATATTTTTATATGTAGATGCATATATCTCATATTGGTTAATTCGTTTTACTGGAGAGTTTTTACATCCGTCAACAATTTTATTTCTTTCACATGACATCTATAAAATAAAAATTAAAATATAAAATATGTGAATACGATATTGAAAAATATTTAAACGTTTTCTAAAATGTAGAATGATATACAGAGAGAGAAACATAACCTTGCAACACATAACCTTGCTCTCGACATTGGCTAAAGTCACGTTACAAGAGAGCTTGCGGGACACTATTAATATATAACATCTAATCAAAAGAATAAGTATACAGTAATGTATATATTTTATGTTTAAGGCTAAAATACACGGTCCAAAAACGGATTTGAGCTTGATAATACACGTTGAAGCAGTTTGTATACACATTATATAGTAGGGAAAAAAAAAATAAAATGCGTCGATTACTTTCTCCAAGAGCACTCTGATGAAAAAAGATATGATGCGCACAAGTATGCGTGGGTAAGAAGGAGAAAACGATCAACTTCCTTCTTGCTTTTGTATCCTTTCTTCCTTCCTTATAGTATGTTTATATATGTATTACTTTTCTTCCACCACTACTGTAAACATTGAGAACGACAACGTGATGAACTCTTCCCCGCCAACGGTATACAACTGCGCTCTGCACCAACGATAATGTATTGCCCTCCTTTGACGATTCCGATTCGCTTTGGGTTCACCCAGGTCTTGACGTTTTCTTTCATGGGGGAGGATACGTGCCTATATAACCACGGCGTTACGCTTATTGGACCAAGTAAAGCAAGTTTACCTGTGACAAGGGAAAGACAGTTTGCGCCCGGTTCCCCAACGGGTTGCACTGCGACGTCATGAAAATCCGTCCGAGATTCGCGGTGAGTTTAGTTATTTTTTTTTTTTTTGCTTTTAATTAATAGAAAATGGATGTTAAGAGTGAACGAATTAATGATGTATTTAATGAATTTATCTGATGTTATATTTGTAGCTTGTGCTTGTGGCGTTATTGTTGCAAGTTGCGCTTATAAGTAGTAAAGCGCTTGATCAAAATGCAGTGGCTCTACAGAATCCATGGCAGAGCCAACAAGGGTACGTGTGATTTGTTATTATGAATAATATTCTGGTGAAATGAATTTGATTTTTATTTTCGGGATTATTGTAGAAATACGCAGGGTATACAAAAACGTTATGCACCAGAGGATGATGTAGGACATAATGATCATCATCATCATGATGAGGGATACTGGAAGAAAAAATTAATATGGAAACCGGGCTGGCAAAAAATTTGGAAGCCAGCGCAAAAGCAAATTTGGAAACCGGCGTGGAAGAAAATTTGGAAGCCCGTTTGGGAGCCAACGCAACGCGCCATTTGGAAAGAAATACAGGTGCCAGATTGGAAAAAAATATGGAAACCAGTATGGAAAGAAATTCAGGTGCCTGTGTGGAAGGAAATTCAAGTGCCAGCATGGAAGAAAGTTTATAAACCCGTGTGGAAGCCAATTAAGGTACCGGGTTGGAAAGAAATTCAGGTGCCTGATTGGAAAAAAGTATGGAAGCCAGTATGGAAGGAAATTCAAGTGCCAGCATGGAAAGAAATTCAAGTTCCTGCGTGGAAAAAAATATGGATTCCGGAATGGGTAAAAGTTGGAATACCCGGTGAACATTTTCATGGTACTGATAATCACGGATGGCAATATACAAGTCATGATTTGTGGAAGAAAAAATTAATATGGAAACCACTTTGGAAAAAATATTGGAAGCCAGCAAAAAAACAAATTTGGGTGCCCAATAAAAAACTCGAGTGGAAAGAAGAATGGAAACAAATATGGAAACCAGCGAAAAAACAAATTTGGTTAGATGATAAAAAACTTGTATGGAAGGAAGAGTGGAAGCAAATTTGGAAGCCAAGTAAAAAATTAGTTTGGGTACCGGACAAAAAATTAGAGTGGAAAGAAGCGTGGAAACAAATATGGCGAACTGAGAAAAAACAAGCGTGGATTCCTGATAAAAAGTTGGCGTGGAAAGAAGCGTGGAAGCAAATTTGGGTGCCTGGATGGAAAGAAATTTGGGTACCAGGATGGAAGAAAATATGGAAGCCAGTTTGGATTTCTGAATGGTTCCCAGCGGAGGATCATCATCATCATCATCCACCTCACGGTGGATGGCAAGATCGCAAAGATGGATTTGTAGATGATGTGCAGCAACGACTGACAAGACAAAGTCCAATTCCTGAACAGACGCAGTCTCAGCCGCGACACGTACAACAAATTTTACCCATTCCTCAAGCTCAAAGCGAGTCAGGTCTAAGGTCGCAGGCATCAATTACTGCTGATCTGGTTCCACCAACGACCAATCAACAAATAGGTTGGCCAAGTCGTTGATATAAAAAAAAAAAACACGACTCAATTGAGCTTGTACAAAGAAAATTTTACATATAAGCCGGTGTAAATAATAATCATTGAAAATTAGATTTAACAAGATACATAAGAGAATTTTGATCGTTAATTATTTGATGAGAAGCAAAATATTATAATGCCCTCAATTTCATTATCTTCTTTTTATACCATCGAATTCTCTTTTTCATAATTATTAATATTAATTTTTGTTCATTTTTTTTTATTATCTACAAGTGAAAAAAATACGTTATTTGTTGTCTCAATTGTTGATTAATTAATTGTCTGTTACAAATAAATTTATACGATATTTTGTTTAAAAAAAAAAAACGAAAAATAAATGGTTATAAAAATTTTTTTATACATTCCCATTACACTATAATATATTATCAATTTTTTTTCATCATTTGTCGTGTGACATCTGATGCCATAAATTTCCAAATAGAAAATCGCCCGTGAACTCGAGAGAAAGTGCAACAACAAATACATATGTGTATATTTCACTGTATATGCGAACGCGCATATATGCACATTAGAGAACTGTTACACGATTCGGGAGAGAAAGTATATAAGAGCAATGTAAATGTATGTGCTTGTATATGGTATTGTAAACCACCAGGCTTATCAATTATTTTGCAAACATGTGTCATTACCATCAATATCATCCATTGCATATAATAAATAACTTTCATACTGTCTGCTATTACATTTCCACACATATTTATTTACTTATTTTATACTGACGCATTCATATACAGCTATATATTTAATATAACATAACTCGTTTCAATAACTATTCAATAAAAAAAGAAAAAAAATTCACATATGATCGAAAGAGAGAGTGAAATGTGTATATATGTAACATGATTTGTGCGAGCAATGTGCATTTAAAAAATTTTTTTTTCCATTCAATGGATATTATATTGTAAAGATGCTAACTAAAATGCAATGAAGCGGAAAGTTCTCATGCGGCGAAAAGAAAAAAAAAGCATA
The DNA here is from genome assembly GCA_030347285.1 of Microctonus hyperodae. NCBI lineage: Eukaryota > Metazoa > Arthropoda > Insecta > Hymenoptera > Braconidae > Microctonus > Microctonus hyperodae. The sequence goes on from JAQQBR010000002.1 coordinate 3,869,868, forward strand.
AAATTAAAAAAAAAAAAGAAACGATTAATTTCTTGCGAGTATTAAAAGCGAAATTGATGTATGAATTTATTTATATATACACGTTCCTACACGCAGTATAATAGTGTTTGTATCACTTTCCATCAGACATCAGAATCTGTCCTCATAAAATTCCAAGCTTACACAGTGTATCTTGAGTACAAGTTTAATTACGATTGCCTCCAGCATATCCAGATTTTATAATTACATCCGGAAGAGTTTGCGGAAAGAAATATACAGGATTCGAAAATGATTGTAAAAATTAACCGGTTTTTTTTCAGTTATTAATATTTAAATATGTATATTTATTCTTACCTGGTATGCGAATATACCGGATTGCAAATGAAGATATTATTATCATGAGTTGTTACAGGTCAACTGAGTGTATCAGATAGGTCATCAGAATTTTTGATGGTTATGAATTCCTTTTTACCTGTATTAGCATAATTTCATTCATCTAATGCTATAAATAATATTAAAAGATGATACATTAAGTGTGAGGTACTATATAAAGAGGTTGTAGAATAGAGTAAAATAAAATTTTAAAGTTTCGAGTGCCAGCTAAAACGTTTCTATATACGTACAAAAATGTTTATCATATTTGGTTTTTGTATTTTAACAATTGTGTGGATATTTTGTTTGGAAAATTGTTGGAAACCAATTAAATTTCCACCAGGTTTAATTTTAATAAATTATTGCAATAAATAAAAATATAAATTATTTTATAAAAAGTGTTGTATATTATAAATAATATATTTAATATTATTATTAGGTCCACGATGGCTACCATTTGTTGGATGTTTTCAAAGGATTCACAAGCTCAAAAAGCAAACTCATTATTATTATTTAGTATTCAATGAACTTTCGAAAATTTATGGTCCTATTTTGGGATTAAAACTTGGAAAACAAAAGTTTGTTATAATATCAGGAAATCAATTAATAAAAAAGACACTGATGAAACATGAATTCAATGGTAGACCAGAGAGTTTTTTTTTTAAAGTACGTTCATTTGGAAAAAATAAAGGATTATTATTCGCCGATGGTTCATCGTGGTATCAAATAAAACGTACAACAATTAAAATTTTTTCATCATTTGGTACTGGATACGATAGTATTATGAATAAATGTTTGAAGACTGAAGCGGAAATGATGGTGATTTATTTGAAGAATAAAAATATTAAAGCTGGTGAAAGTTTAATTGCAATTAATGAAGTATTGAACGTTGCAATAACAAATGTTCTTTGGACAATGATAGCAGGATATAGATTTAATGAAGATGATCCTAAGTTGCATAAAATTTTGAAAGCAGTTCATGAGGCTTTTAGGTATTATTATTTTTATTTTTTCACAACGTTTTAATATTAATGCAAATAAATAGTTGGAGATTTTAAAAAATTTATTTATTAATAATGTTTAATTGGTTGCAGAACTAATGACACTTTGGGTGGAATTGTCTCTCACCTTCCATTTCTTCGTTTTATTATTCCAGAATTGTCTGGTTATAATAATCTCATGGCAGTTCTTCAAACAATTTGGGTTTTTATCGGTGAAGAAATTGATAATCACCTGGAAACATTAAAAATCAATGAACAACCAAACAATCTCATTGATGCATTTCTTCTTGAATTATCATCGAAGGATTCATTGAATTCGTCATTTGATCGTGAGTAAATAAATAATTATTAATAAAATAAATACATTATTTTACTTTGAGATTAAAATATATAAATTGTTATTCAAATACATTTGTTGATTTTTTCTATTTTCTTTTTCTTTTATTAGGTGAGGAATTAATTGTTTTATGTATGGATATTTTCATGGCGGGAATAAAAACAACAACTGATTCATTAATTGATATCTTTGCACTTCTACTTCATCATTCAGAATGGATTGAAATATTGCAAAGTGATTTGGATGCAGTTGTTGGACGTAAAAATTTTCCAGCTGTACAAAATAAAATATTATTACCACGAGTTGAAGCTTTCATAACTGAGGTTCGTTTAATTAATTTAAAATAGACTTGTATATTCAATTTGAGTGGAATTTTCGTTATTTATAATTGATATAATGAAAAAGTTTTTTTTTTTTTTTAATTTCCCAAATGTATTTATAATTATTTCCTGCGTTTACTCTTGTATCCCACAGGCACACCGTGTTATGATTCACGCGCCACTTGGACTTCCACACAGAACAAAAGAGGACGTTTCACTTGAAGGTTACCACATTCCAAAGGTAATAATGAATTGAAAAATGAAACGGCAAGATGTAAAGGTATATTTCACATAAGATTCACTTTTTCTTCATATGCATTTTCCATTGTTTCTCTCTAGGACACGGTTGTTCTATTCAATTTTTACAGCGCTCACAATGACTCATCTTGTTGGGACAAACCGGAAGAATTTTGTCCGCAACGATTTCTCGATGAAAATGGAGTGTTTCGTTGGAGAAATGAGCTCATGATATTTGGACTAGGTCAACTTAGATTTCTTTTTACAAATTATTACATTCTATTTCATTTTATTAATTCACTCCAATTTTGTTTTTTTTTTTTTACTTATTGCAAGTATTATTTCCAGTTCTTGAACAATAAAATATGTTATTTTTGTTTCATGTGAATAATTTGATAATAGGAAGAAGAAGATGTATAGGTGATATTATTGCAAAACCACTGCAATTTTTATTTTTCACTTCTATACTTCATCATTTTGATATTGGAGTTCCTGTCGGACATGAATTACCACGATTAGATGGAATTGACGGTTTTACGGTATCACCATGGCCTTATCTAATGACTTTAACCATCAAGAGTTCAGAATAATGAAGAAACTTGCGTAACAAATAATTTATATATGAATTAAAATAAAAATTTCACTTTCTTGAATTTTATTTAATGATTTTTTAATTAATTTGTGCGTTCAACGAGTAGAACATGATAGGGTTTTGGTGAAATTGTTAATCCAGGCTGTGGTTCTAAGTCTGGTATATCATTATCCCCCGGAAGAAGTTGAAAATGTCTCATAACACCGGAAAATATTAAAAATATCGCTGACTTTGCGACTATTTCACCAGGACAACGCCTGTGACCTAAAAAAAATACATGAATAAATAAATATATCGAGTGATTCCATTTATTATTAGTGTAAATTTTTGACTATGTTAAAAATGAAACAATAGAAAAGAATAAAAATTCTAAACTAAATATATAAAAAATTGAACAAACCTCCGCCGAAGAATATGAGTTTTTTATCAGGAATGAATGCATTGTTTTTTAAATATCTTTCAGGCTTAAAGCACATTGGATTATCAAAATTATTTGAGTCTGTATGAATACTATATATGTTCATTAATATACAAGAATTTTTTGGTATTTTATAGCCATTGAGAGTTGAATTATTTACTGCACGACGTGGTCCAATTATGGGCACTACTAATCGTAGTCGTTGAGATTCAGTCATTACTGCTTCAGTAAATGGCAATCTGAAATTTGTAATTAACATATTAATAATACAAGAATAATATATTAATAATGTATTTAAATTAATTTTTGAAAGAATTAAAATTAATTAATTTACATACCTAAATCTGTCGGATAATTGTGGTAAGCTCGTTTTACTAATTATAGAATCCAGTTCTTTTTGTAATTTACACTGTACATCTTGGTGTACAGTCATAAATAAAAAGAGAAAGTCCAAGGTAACAGCAGTCGTTTGTAATCCCGCGATAAATAAATCAATCAATATCATCAACAATTGATCCTCTAAAATCAATTGGATTACAATAATTATTATTTGATTTTTTTGAATGAAAGTTTATAATTGAATTGAATGAAATTTTTATTATAATAACCTGTGAAACCTGCTGCAGGTCCTTTACCATAATACATTTCTGCCAAAAACATATCAATTAGATCTATTTCCTTCCCTTTAGCATAATTTTTTTTATGTTCATCAATAGTTTCCATAAGGAATTCTTTAAATTCCTTGTTTATTGTTGTCAATAATTTAAAACCCGATGTCTCTGGTGCAATGTGACGTATCCATGGAAAAATAGAAAGAATTCCACCGGCGATATCGAAAGCTTTCGCTCGTCTTTCCATTAAGTTGAGAAAGTACCGTAGTCTATTGACAATAATAAAATAATTAAAATATTCTAGTAGCTGGTTTATAAATTTTACTTTAATATTTTTTTTTCATCTTATAGAATTGTGGCTGATACATACCGTGATTCTTCAACGATCCTGCTACCAGTTGCAAGACTCCAGATGACATTGATGACCGCTGGAGCTATTATAGGTTTCATTTGAATAACTTGAGCATTTTGTGATCGTAATTTTTCAAGAATTATTTCCAATTCGTCTTTAATTCTGTTTGACATTTCTTCACCACCAAAACCCAAGTTTTTCAAACTCCGGACTAACCATGCACGCATTTCTTTCCATTCCGGACCATCAGTCATTGTGATACCTAGATTAATTAAAAAAAAAAAATTTAATAATTGTTCAAGAAATTAAAAAAATTTTTTTTTTCATCATTTAAATATTTATAAATGAAAAGAAATGTAATGAAGCCATAATTATTTTGATTAGTTTGTTAACGACCTTTTCGTAATCCCATATTTCTTATTTTTGTAAATTCATTCCACGGTCGTGCATCGTAATTCTCGTCACGTAAAATCTTTTGAATAGCATCGTAACCATTGACAACAATAACATTCGAATTTCCCAGATAAAGATTTATCACATCGCTATTGTATTCTTTTGTGAGTTGTAAAAAAGCATGATGTTGCCCACCAAATTTTTTACAAAGTCTTCGTAGAAGTCGTAAATTTCCAATAACTGGCCATGGATAAGGACCTGAAAGCATTCATAAGTTTTTTTCTCCTTTGTGCATTGTAATAATATACATATGAATTATATTTATTATTAGGAAACAAAATGAAACGGAAATGAAAAAAAAAAAAAAAGTGAAAGACATGATGCATAATACAAAAATTGTGAGTGTAAATAAAAAGTATTCATTAATAAAAATGTGAATAAGAAAGAGTAATGAGTTCAAAATAAATCCTCAAGACACAAAAGATCAATAAATATCAAATCAACTTTAACAAATCGCAACAATCTCATGACAAAGCCCATAGCGTATGAACATTTACACTGCTTTCTTCCTCTTACATCAGATATTTATAGAAAAAAAAAAGTTTACAATATAGAGAAGAAATAATAATGAGGAATAAAATACTTGAGTCAATTAAATTAAATATCATAATGAAAAGAAATTATAAATAAAATTCTTTCAATTTCTTATTTCAACAAAAAAAAAAATTAATTTGACTTGCGAAAAAATTGACCATTGAATTTTAGAGATTTATAAAAATTTTCACTCTCTTAAAAACCACAGAAAATTTTTCATTACAATAAAATGAAATTTTTTATTTTAAAAATACTACAATAAATAATAAAAAATTAATTCCTAAACGACACTTATCATATTATATTTACGATCATTTTTACATGAAATAAAATAGATAAAATTCCTGTGCAAAATTATGTGTCGTCCACAATTGAAAGATAAATGGTTTCATTATACACATGTGTCAGCATTTCACACCAGAGTTGAAATGTACTCAAGTATATTATTAGGTAGATGTATATATAACACTGAGTAGTAGAAAAAAAGGGTGGAATAGAAGAATAAAAATATGAAAGCAAGAGTTTGAATTATCCACTTTAGTACTGTGCTTCTGTGGCTCTTGTCCAAATTCACTCTATTCTATAATTGATCGGCCAATTTAATTCTATATATCTAATTATAAAATTACACGTGAAATATACCTGGTGGTGTATTGCTTAATTGACGACGATAATTTACAATAATTACGGCAATCAAACACGTTATAATAACATATAATAAATTGATCATCGTAATTTATAACTACGAAAAAAATTTACAGGATTAATTCAAAATAAATAGTTGAAGAATATATCACACACACGAGGAGTTCTGTGGCTTGAAATAGAACTAATAATATGAAATTGCAATTGGTCACTGTCGTTCCTTTGGATCATTTGCCCAATCCTCGTGTCGTTTCCTTCGGTCCCCTCTCCGTCACTTAATATGTATGTGTGGGTTTAATTGCGTTTGTGTAGCTCCACGTGGTCGATTGGCTTATTAACTATGCGCCAACATTTTATCTTCTACTACTATTATAATAGGTAATAATAGTAATTATAATAATAATATGTTTAATGGTGAAATAATTATGCTCATTTGCAGAATATTTAATTTCATATTAATTATATTTACATTTAATATATTGTACATTAAATCAATTGAACGATTTAAATGTTATATAATTTCAATATCCATATTTTTTTTTGATTTTTTACCTCCGGCAAATTTTTTACCTCGCATCTGTGACATTTTTCGTTTTTTCGCTTCTTTCTTCTTTTGTTGTCGTGCAATTTTTCGTTTTGCTGCTAATTCCGGATCAATAACAAACTGTAAAATAAAATGAATAAATAAATAAATGATATATTTTAATTATTATTATAATATTATTAGTTGATTAATAATATGTATTGATATGTTTACCTGTTGAGCGTGTGTCTTCTTTCTTTCGGCACGTTTGATATCTAATTTTTGTTGAACTTTAGCAAGTAATTTCATATATTCCTCATCGGCAATTCTATTCTTAATCATTTTTGCCACTTCCTTCGACAATTGTCGTAATGGCGCATTTGATTCTTCTGTGGTTGTCATTTCTCTAACAAGTGGTGACATAATTTGAAAGAGAATCGGTTTTAAAAATGGTTCAACGCTGATTGTTTTAATAATACCAGCTGTCCATTTGAATGCTGCTGTTCTCTGCAATTTATGAAAGTTTTATTATTTAGATTGTACAATTCATTATGTCATTCATCAATAAATGACGTCCCACACGTGGTATAATTGACCTGAGATCAAGTCATCATGCACATGTCAATGTGGTATTGATTTGAAAATAAAAAAAAAAATAATAATTGATATCAGATGTCCCGCGTTTTTATTATCATCAAGATAGCATGAAGAATAAAATAATATATAAAATGCAACCTTGCTATCACTTACCACGGCCGTTGAGTTGGGATTTTGTGTTATCTCCATGTTAACACATTTTCGAAGTCTCTTTACTAGCCAGAGAATGGAGAGGCCGCTGGGAGTAAGTATTGTACCGTCATTATCAGTTTTATTCACACTTTCATCAGCATTCCATGTTGAAGATTTGATTACACGTGCTATAAATACTAAATTTTTTACAACCTGATTTGCCAATTCTTCAAATTCCATTCCTGGCTGTAATTGAGCTAATAAATCTAACGTGAGACTTCGTAATGTCGCTACAGGATTTGAATAAATGTAACCTTTATTTTCTGTTTCATTATTATCATTCATTTTTTCATCATTGCCATTTTTTAATTCATAATCTTTTAGCATATTTGTAATTTTTTCTTCATCAATTGTTGCTAATATAAAACCGATTTGTTGTGTTGCAGCAAGTCTCACCCACAAATGCGGATGACCGAGTAATGATTGTGAATATTCAGCTAATAATTTTACCGAATCAATATATTTCTTGGATTTCAAAAAAGCTGGACAGTTTGCCGATATTTTCAATGTTAATTGAAGAACTTGAAATGCATGATGATCCTTAACTCTTTCTGGATCTTTGATTTGAATTTTCGGCGATTTTTGTTTGCATATTTTTTTTCTTCTCACAAAACGTCCTGGCTTATCGCTACCGTTATCTTCTTCTTCTTCTTCTTCTCCATGAGCATTAATTGCGTGAAATTGTTTCAATATTAATGGCAATACTGATTCAAGACGTGATTCAAATGATTCTTTTTCAATTGTTACAAAAATACCGCATAGCTGTGCGGCCAAGCGTCGATGCATGACATTATCATCTTTTAACCATAATAAAACTATATCAAATAATTTCACGCGTTGATTATGTGGCACACGTGTAATTAATTCATTAATACATTTAGCAACGAGTTTACGACACGTTGGATCTTCATCATTGACCAATCGTGCACTAATCATAACATAAAGTAGTCCGGAATTTTCAATAAGAATATTTTCTGGGAATCCCGTAATGATACTATAAATCATTTCAAGTGCACTCAACCGTCCAGTTTGTAATTCATAACTCAATTGTGATAAATAAAATGATAAATGTTTATCCAAACGTTTACCTAATGGATAATCCATGAGAAAATGATAGAATACAACTCGACACTGTTGTCGTACATTCTCTGACTCTGATGTAACACTTAGAGCAGCAACTTTATTCATTACTCCATGAATTTCAGGTAATACAATTTTCCTACCAATTATTGCTTTGATTAAATTAAATGCCGTTGCTTGTCGTTCAGAATCGTGTAAATCCTGTTCAGCATATAATATTAAGGCTTTTGTTTGATCACGTGTCATTTCGAAATGTTTAACGTCACGAACTAATACTGACATTGTTTTGAATGCTGCCATCACCAAATCAAAATTATCACCTTTTCCTAATCCTGCTGAACCGTATTTATGTAATATTTTAAAAATAGTCGCACAAATTTCATTGATATTCGTGTGGACAGAGTCCAAATTCATTTTTATTATCCAATTTAAACATTGTAATGACAATGTACTGAGTTTAACGTGCTGTGAATTCAAGCAATTGGCGAGAATCGATACAAATGGATCTAAATATAATGCATATGAACTAGCAGTAACTTTTTCTCTTTTCAGTAATATATGAAATAATTTCAAGCCAAATTCAAGCATAACATGATCATTTGTATTACCAGCTGTTTTTGAAATAGTTTTTATTCCCATACGGGATTTTGGCTCTGGCGCAATGATATAACAATCAGGTTTTTCTATACGACTTTTACCATTTTTATTTTCATTGATATTATCTTTTTCATGATGAGGATTTAAACTTGGAATACTTTTCGACACTACACCATAAAGAAATACAAGCATTCTATCGTTTTGTATGAAAGAATTGTCAGCGAGACCCAAAACTATGTGTCTCAAGCACTCGATAACTTTTCTCACAGTTTTGTGCGATCGTGCGCTATTTAAAACATTATTGAGCGGCTCAATAAGATCTAGAAGACATGATTCATCAATAAATAGCCCGAGTATATGAAAAATATCAAAACTCTTTGTTGACTTTGCCTCTGAAATATTTTTCGTTATTCCAATAACTTCTTTTTCTTCAGCGCTCATGCCAAATAAATCCACATTACAAACTTCAAGTATACTCTGAAGATTTTCACTCATATGATTTGGTTTTAAATATGGTTTTAACGATATTAAAACTGCATGAATTGTGAAAGCTAGCACATGAATTTGAAATCCTTTTGTGAGTAATGAATTCATTTCACGCAATAGATGATGTAAATAGTTTGGTCCAAGTGTTATCATGATTTTTTGAAGAATTTCACGCGTTGCGCGTCTAACAGAGTCCAATCGTGACTTCAAGAATGTACATAATTTCATAAAAATACCCGGTAAATTTTTATTCAATATTCCCTCGGGTAATTTTTGTAATAATTTCACTACAGCAAGAGCAATTGGTACACGCATTAATTCCTCTTCCTCTTTTTCCGATCCGGTTCGCTTTCTATTTACCTTGTGACTCATTTCATGATGAGTTCTTGTGAGAATTGAACGATGTAATTGAGGTAAATGTGTGTGAGTTATATCGAATACAACACGTTTAGCAGCGTATGGCGATAAAACAATTTGCTTTTCCATGATAAATTGCGGTACTGATAATTCGTCATTATTTCTATCCTGCATATCGTTCTCTTCTATTTCATGATTGTTTTTTTCATCGTCACTCGCTTCAGCCAAATCCACATCCAACATATCCTCATTCTCATCCTTACTTTCCTCATCTTTGATATCTTCAACTTCCGCATCATTATTAACTTTCTTTTCCTCAACTGAACAATGCTCTGTCGATGAAGGTAATACTTGATCACTTGTATTTACAATATCTTTTTCTAGATTATGTAATTTTGATAAATCATAATGAAATGCGTCTAATATAGCCACGACAATACGAACAATTTGACGTTGAAATTCATTGGATGAACGTAATTTGTCTAAATAATGTTTCAGAATAATTGAATATTGATGCCAAGGCAATAATTGACAAACAGTTCCAACTGTTTCAATAGCAGCGTCAATAATGCTATTTTTATTGGCGAAAGATTCATTACAGAGATACGATGACGCTAAAGGAAATATAAATTGCGTTAATGTTTTTGCGCTTGGTGTTCTTGTTAATTTCTTTGAAATTGAACAGAATTTTAATAATGCTCGTGCCTTTCTATGTAACTGTAAATGTTGAAGATTTTCGAAGAAATCAACTTCAGGATCATTTTTATCTGTTAATGAGTTGAGATCACGCAACACCGGATGAACATCTGAACATTCCATGGACATAATACCCAAAAATGAAATTGAACGCAATCGTATTGTATCATTTTTACCTCTAATTCCATTTCGTACTAAATTTAATATTGTATCTTCAATTAGATACTTTCTATCATTGCTGTCGGTACGATAAATCATGGCTAACTTTGGTCCCAAGGTATTCAAACAGTGTCCAGCTGAATCTTTTAATGACAAATCACTCTCGTGTTTCAAAAAATAATAGCAATTATATATAATAGCAACGCCAAAATCAAGTGTAAGATTAGAATCAATTTGATCATCTTTCACCATATTTTTTATTTCTTTAAATGCATCAAGACGTTTTTCAAAATCTGCCTGATCAATCCATCGTTGATCCATTGCATTCAATGATATTAATAAATCAACATTCTTCATTTGTGTATCACGAGAAATATCAGCGTTATCTGGTGTTTTCATCGCAATTGTTTTTAATAATTGCATTAAGAGTTTTCTCGCTGCTAATGATGAGATGCTGTACAATAATGGCAATATTGATCGTACATGAATTTGTGGATCATTAACATTTTTCATTAAATTAACAATTGTTGTTAATAATTCAAGAATTATATCTTCGGATTCACCTCTCATTGCTCGTTTAACTAAAATTGGCAATGACAATGACAATAAAGTGTCAGAAGTAGCTGGATCCAAATTCAATTCCGAGATACGTGCAAGTATTGTTGTTTCAGTTCTATTTACGCCTATTCTTGATTTCTCAAGTTTACGTTTGATAAATAACAAAATGTCAGGGACATATGGTAAAATAATTGCCGATCCGTAATTGAGGTTATAACCGGGTAAAACGTTTTGTGAATTAATATCTAAAATATTTCTCGGTTGTAATGGAATATGCGGTGTATTATTGGAATCATCAATCTCCATTCGTTCTTCTGTCTCCGTTCCATAGTCCTGAAGCGTAAGTAATTTTTCAATCATTTCTAAAATCATATTGACAACTGACGGATGAGTTTTGTTGCCGAGAAGAAGTTTTATAATATATGGCAGACATGTCATATTTTTATCATTATCCTCATGTTTGACGAGCAAACAAAAGTATCGTGGATTTTGACACCATACTGAGAATAATTTTAATAATGTTGTAGGACTATGAATACCCTCAATTGGTAATCTATGAAGCCATGGAAATACAGCGACATTAAAAAGCGCATCTAATTCCACTGAAGTCCAATTGTAATTTTCAAAATGTCCGAAAAATCGTGCAATTATTCCAATACAATTTGTACGTAATTCTTTGATTGTCGGTAAAAAACCTGATAAAACTTTGTCAGATTGATCCAAAATACCTTTGACTTGAGCTAAAATACAAATGAGAATTGCTAATAGTCGTGGTAAAAGATTTGACGACATTTTCGCACCAAATTCTTCCATTATAATTGCCAATAAATTGGCAGCACTTTTTAAACGTTTTGGTGGTATTATATTTGATAAATCCAGTTCATTAATTATTTTCGTGGTTAAGAGTGTTAAATCTTTCATTTCATCGTTGGGTGAAAGACTGATATCATATCTTTCAAATGGTTTGAATGCCATCTTGGTGAATAACATCATTTCTTCTTCTTTCACGCCCATTAAGAAACGTAAAATAATTTTACGTCGAGCGATGGCACCAACTGCACCGCCACTTCTTCCAGTTCCACGTGTTATCATTTTTGCAAATACTAATCGCATTAAAATTGGCATGAGTGCTTCACGATGATCTGCTTGAATCATTCCCGTTGTTTCTTCTTCATCTGCGACTTTGAAACGTGCCAATTCATTTCGTAAATTTTTTTCATCAATTAAACCATAAAGATGATCTTTATATGGCATCAAGTGTTTATGTTTATATGTTAATAAACAATCGAGCGCTAACTTTTGTAATTCAACACTTTTCGACGTTAAAATATCCATGTAAATTTTATTCATTTCAGGTTCACGATATAACATTTTTGGATTTTGCATTTTAGCAAAGATATTCAATTGTGCTAGTAGAAGTTTAAAGTTTGGTGATTTTCCAAGTTTTTTCAATCCCGATTTCGATGATGCATTAATTTTTTCATATTTTTCCACCTTTTTATCTTTTTCGTCTTCACAATCTTCATCATCTTCATCATCATCTTCAGGCATATTATTAGCTGTGGTATTTAATTCACTTTTTTTCATAATACTAAATGACTTAGATGTCTCTGAATTCATTTTGAAATAATAATTCTCCACAAAATTAATGAATATCACGGTCAAATCACGATTTCTTGCTTCACAATACTCTGGGAATTCGCTCATACATTTCCACAATAAAATTTTGTAATTAACCAAATCAGGTTTGTCATTAAATTTTAATGATTTCATCCATTCTTTCAGTACACCACAATTAAATAATTCATCAGAATTACCGTTAATTATTGATGAATTATTTATTTCTAATTCGTTGCGAAATATTGGCCAAAATTCTGTACAATCTTCATTAGCATACGTAGCAATTATTTTAGCAACTGGATCCCAAAGGAGTGAAAAATTGATGAAAAAATTTCCTAATAAATATCGTAATGGAATATCACGATATTTTCTTTTCAAATTAGTAATAGTATGTGATTCATATGACAGTGCTTGTAAATGAATTAAACGATCGCGATAATTATATACTGATGTATCAGTTTTTTCCGCCATAAATATTAATTCCAATGCATTTGATGATCTAACAGGATTTTTTTCTATGAAAAAATCACTTACATCTTTGTAAAGACTAACAAGATGACTCACAGCCATTCTAACTCGCCGATCAGGCGATGTAAATTTTATTCCAAGATTTTTTATTATACTATCAAATATTGATGTATTTATATATAATTCATTTGATAAAGATGACATATGAGTAACGAATAAATCAATAGCATTTGTAATGTATCCAATATGGGAAAATTTTGTTATGAGTTCACCGAAATATATTTTATTATTTTCCGATAATTTATCGGACGACATATCAATTTGCAAATTGTGAATAATTGCCGCTCCAGTTGTTAGCAAAAAAATTAAACTTTTTTTTTCTATTTCGTTCAATGAACCATTCTTGTATTCTGATTGAATTAATTTATCGTAACACAATTGGAAAAATGTTTGGAGAATTTGAATTAATTCTTTTGATTGTGGATTTATGTGAGGTAATATTATCAGCGCTTTGACAGCATCTTCTGATAAACAATCTGCATCAAGTTCATTGCAGCTTTTTTGCAATAATTCCACGAGATAATTCATACTTTCTGTTGGGAATGCACGAAAATCTAAATTAATACGTCGCCAATTTTTTAAACTTTCACCATCAACACATGGTGGCGCTTTAATTGTCACAATTTTTGCAAACAAACGTAATTCATCGGTACTAAAATCATTTTTCAAAACACTTTTTTGCATTGCCATTGGCAATACCAAAGTTTCGAAAGACGAGTGATTAATAAGATTTTCCACAGCATAATTTAATAATTCACGATTTTCAATTTCCAATAGTGTTGAGATCAATTCATACGATGTTTCTTGACTCAATTTAACATTGTCAGCGAGTAAAATTGCAGCAGACAAGTCAATAATTGCTTTCAATACATCGTCATTGCTATTGTAATTTAAAGTGGCTTTAATAATTTTTGAAATTAATAAAGTTGGATCCAATAACATTCGACCACCTTTATAAATAATCATTTGGCGTATTAAACATATTAATGGTTTCATTAATCGCACATTTGCTTCATTGCATTCCAACGATGAATATTCATCGAGTACTTTAAAAATAACTGTCCATAAAATTTGACAGTATTTTGGATTTATCTGTTCTGTTATACATGTAAATATTTGTTGTAAAACTTTATATGCCAATTTATCATCGATCGATTCATTTACAAATGTTTTTAAATAATGAATTATCATCTGCTTTGCGCAAGAATGAAATTGTCCTTGAGTTCCGGCAATAACTTCAAATAAAAGTTTTCCACATCCCGATGTGCCATCGGGCGTTGATTTAAGTGTATCAAATACTAATTGCAAAAATGATTCTCTATCACGTACTTTTCTTGCAACGAATGCGAAACTCTCAGCTGCAAAATTATTCACATATTCTGGTTTAGTATCAACCAATAGTGGCAATAAAAGTTCAAATGTTGTGTTGATATATTTAACGAGATAACGCCAAAGGAATTTAAATAAATATGCAAGAGTTGTGAACGCTGGTTCCAATATTTCTGGATTTTTCGTAGCGAATAAATCAATGATAAGTGTGAGAAAGTGAGGAAAGTAATCGTAAAAGTCTTTTTGTAAATCTTTCGCTAATGCAACAACCAATCTACGAATAAAAGAGAAATATAGTATTAAATTAAACGAATATTTATAAATAAATATCAAATTCAGGTGTGAATTAGTAATAGATAATTGTGTCTTACTCTAAAATTGGTTGAACAAATGAAACATCTTTCATTTTCAAACATCTTGTCAATGATTCAATCACTTGATCTTTATGAATGATCAATTGTGGCAGTGTTATAACATGTCTCACTTCTTTTTTAAATGCCGTGAAGCCTTCTGTGAGATTTAATGGATTCCATTTTTGTAAAGTTTTATAAAAAATTGTTTCCAATGAATCTTCATCATCATTTAACTCCTCATTTTTATGAATTACACGATGAAATACATCTACATCTATTTCAGCTATTCGATCACTGAATTTCTTGAACTGCAAGATAAAAATTATAACAATATTCATAAGAATAATAAATAAATAAATAAACAATTCCAAAACAAATAAATAAAATAGTGCAAGATACGTGCCTTAAATGTATTTGTTTCCTTATGACGAATTGGTTTGTTCTTCATTTTGTCTAAATATAAAACTCTGAATATGGAGAATAAATACACAAATTACACTAACTATCAAAGTTCAAAACTATTAATATATATTACATATAATAATATTTAATTTTATTTCACTTCAATGTAAAAAAAAATATTTTGTTCACATGATTACCGGACACGTGCTGACCAGTACACTGTACAATAATGTATATCTGCAACAATAAAAGTCAATGTAGATGGCGCCAGGGAGCCGGAAGTTCTAATCTAGAATATTGATCGATAAGTTACCGGCAGAGTTTAAAACAATCAAGTATAAATATGCGCGGGAAATTCAAAAAGAAAAAGGGCGCCTTTTTGAATGCATCGACCACACAAATCATACACATATACATATAATAACAATACCAGACTAGATACACAATGAGGTTATCCCGCAAAGATAATGTAGATTTAGATAGAATAGAATTTTGAACTTAACGATTCTACACAGAAGTACACACACAACCCTATGCTTTCTCATACAAATACACACACACACACACACATGGTACAGACTCCCTGCATTCTATCTCTTTTTCTCCGTTTTACTGATTCTCTACTCCAGCCAGCTGCTGTGTGGGATTTCAAGTTAGGTTTTTCTCTCAGTGTGTCGCCGGTTCTCCTCGCGAATGGGGTTTGTTTTGGTGGGTCTTGTATTATCCACTAATTCACAAATCAATTACACCACACGCTTTCGCGCACGCGGCGTCACCCATCATACGCAAAAAATTAAACAAATTAATAAGTAAATAAATAAATAAATTATTTTATGAACAAAAATCCACGACAAAGCAATAGAATAAATAATTCCTAGTATTTATTATTTATTTTTTAATTTCATTCATAATTATCATTCGCCATCTATATTGACATTACAAACAAAGAAACAAATAAACCATAAATGTAGTGTCACATGAACAAAGGTGTCATTGTTTTGAATAATACAACAAAGGTGACAAAAATAATTTATAGAGTTGAAAAAATTCTTTCTTTCCAATCAACAAAATTCCTGAAATAGTAAAATAGGGAAAATTAAAAAGGTCCATCACGAACGACGGCGAGTGAAAAACAAAGTGAAGGAATAAGAAAAAGATGAAAGAAGAAAAGATATAAAAAAAAAATATCTCAATTCTTCGATTTATTCTTTTTTTCTTTTTCATGGTCTTTCTTTTACACACATATATACTTATATTCTTTCTTCTATCGTCCCTCCAATCCGAAAACGACTGCGAGTTCGTTCCCCCCTGCAGCACGGGCCGTTCAACCTTGGTGTTCCATACAATCCAGAAGACTAAGAAACCAAGTATATATATATAACTAACGTCCACACATAAATATGCATTTGTTTATGTATCCATATATTGAGAGAATGTAATAGAAAATTGGAAAATGCGATTGAGTGAAATGGTATAATTATATGTTGGTGCGTGTTCACTGTCGATATAAAAGAGTGAGAGTAATCTCACTCAGTATGTATGTGTGTATATGTTAAATACAAAAAAATAATGATTTTTTTTATAGATATCTTCTGATGATGAACTTGATGGCTTCTTCGTTCTACCTGATGAATTATTAGTACTATCATTGGTGATATTATTTTTTCCCTCGTGTCTTATCACTGACAAACGTGAAAGGATAAATTGAAAGAGGGAGATAAATAAAAAAAGAGTTGAAAAGAGTGAGAGAGGTTGTTGAATAAAAAACGACAGATTTTACTCGACTACACTCTGTCATTCAGTTCCAAGAAGAGAGAGGTCTGTTCCCTCTTTGAGATGGTGTGCGATCGCATGTGTATAAGTATTCAGCAACGACTGGACAACGTGAATGTGTGGGTATACACATGTATATACATATATATTTCTGCTGTGTACATATAGTATATAAATGCAGGAGTAAAAAGACTATGAAACACCCCTCTATGTGTATATATAAAACTATCTGCCAACTGGTATTAAGCAACATTCACACCGATATATTTATCAAATATGAATTTGATATGAAAGTTATAATGTGAAAAAAATGGAGTAATATTTGGATATTTTTGAATTTTGATCTTTAATTATTTTTTCATTTTTATTCATGGGTTTAAAAGTTAAATAATTTTTTTTATTTTGATATTTTTTGTTATTTTTTTTTTTTCATCAGAATAATAATTGATTGTTGAAGATATGAAATGAAAGAATTATTTTGTTAGAGGGTAGTAATACCCTTTGTGTTTCATAATTTATTTTATTATAATATTTATTAATTTATTTCATTTATATTGTTCTGTTTTGTTTAATTTATCATATTTATTTTATATTAAATTCCACGGTGTAAACGCTGCTTTAATTCAGGTGTGCGTACACATCACACAAAGGTGTGCATCCTCTGAGTGGAAATTTCAAGCTCATGTCTCACCAATGTATTCATCCCACTATACACCAGACGCTTTTGTTCTATTGGCGAGAGTTTTTCCCTTTTTATATGGCCATATATAATGATAACCTGTCCAATAATTTATTTTACTGCTTCTTTTTTTTTTCCTATTTTAACTACTAAAGATTAATGAACAATCGTACGTATATAATTTTAGTGCTTATAATTTTTTCTTTTATTTTGTTTCAGCGAATTTAAACACTCTTAATGAAACAAATTTGGGCCAAGCATGCCCTCTAAGAAACAGTATAATCTCGTTCATAATGACGAGTATGACACGAGAATACCACTGCATAGCGATGAAGCCTTCCATCGTGGCATTATTTTTCACGCAAAGGTATAAATTGATTGAGATTATTAATCATTGCTTTTTCGCAGTTCTGATTTCTACTTAATACTCTTGAAATTGTAAAGCCGGATTAAAATAAAATTTAATTATTTTAAATTACCAATTTTTATCCAGTGTAATACAATTGTATTACACACATGAACTATATTCTAGTACAAACAGAATATGAAAATCATGAGAACTATATAGATGTAAACCTTCTTTTGTTATATTGTTTTTTTTTTTTTCAAACTACTTTCATTTATTGAGAGGAAATGGGAACAAGAATTGATGGCGAAAAGAATATCTAATAAAATTAGTAAAAGCAACATATTCTATTCAATTATGATGAGTTTGAAAGTATTAATGGTTGAGAAATGCCAAACAATGATATGTTTGTGTTAAATTAGAAGTATGGAATTAGTGTGGTGCGATTTATTAGAAGAAATGTGTGACGACGAAACCACTACGTTGTACAATGAGGTCGACGACGACGACGACGACGACATAGGGAAGATATTTCTGTAACTTCTACTTCTTCTTGTCAATCGTACTCTGATAGTTATGACGTCATTCATCTCACACGTGTTTATTTCCGACTTTTGTATGCCGCGCACAGTCATTTTAATCACGTATACAAATCGTATTTCATTGTTACACTATTTCATTTTATTTTATTTTATTTTATTTATTTATTTTGTGTTTTCATCACTTCTTCATTTAAATTACGATGGCGAGAGGGGAAGTTTGATGTTTAATGTATGAATAAATAATGAATAGAGCATGATAAAAATGCGTGGCATTGATGTAGACTAAGCACTACGTGCAATCACGTCAAGGACTAATCACGAAAATTTATCTCTTATTTTAATTTTTTCTGTATTTATTGCTATTTCCTTGTGGTATTATTTTATCTTTTTATTTTTAAATTTAAAAAGAAGTCGATGCTATTTTTATTTATTGTTATTTTGCAGTTTATTGGATCCATGGAAGTACCCAGGCCCACAAGCCGAGTGGAGATCGTGGCGGCGATGCGGCGAATTCGAGTAAGTTATAAATATATTTAAATAAAGCTATTAAAAATATACTAATAATTTATTGAATATTAATTCAGTATTATACATTTACTTATTTTATTGTATTCTTTATTTTAATTTATTTTTCTTAGTATGAATTCAAAGCGAAGGGCATCAAAAAGAAGAAAGTCACCCTTGAAGTGTCAGTTGATGGATTGAAGGTGACACTTCGTAAAAAAAAGGTAAAAAAATTTTTTTTCTTTTTAATTGAAATTAAAAAAAATAAATCTATCAATTATCTATTACTTATTCTGATATCTAT
>JAQQBR010000002.1:3893005-3904106 GCA_030347285.1 Microctonus hyperodae
TAAGTTATTTTTCATTTTTCATTGAATTTATTTAATGAATATAATTCCACATTGCATTGTCTATAAAAATAGATACATTTTTATTTATATATTTTTAGAATTGTAATACACAATCGTCACAAGGAGGAGGCATGTCCCTACGTTTGTCACAGACAAATAGTTTTGCATCATCACCAATAATGTCACATAAAATCCCTATGTATTCAACGACAACGGGCGCTGAATCCAATTTGGATCCGCTTGTTGAACTGCATGCATTGATAAAACCATTACCGTGTGGTGTATCATCTCATCAACGAAACTCAATTCATACTCTAGCAGATGTTGGTACTATTAGTAAACAGCAGCAGCAGCAATTGCAACGATCCAGTTGTCCGCCGTCGACAACGACAACGATTACATTAGATCCACCACCGCAAGGTAAACGTACTGAATTTGCTGCAACGAAATCATCACAAGACAGTTCATCCCTATCAATACAATTAACGTCAGGAATGAATTCGGGAAAAGAATCGCTTGGTGTGTGTGGAAATAAAGATAATACAACAAAGAGTAGTAATCTTGCAACGATATTGAGGTCACCTGGACCACCACCATCGAGAACTACTAGCGCAAGATTACCAGCAAGAAATGATTTAATCAGTCAAGTGCAACGTAAAACATGGGCTAGACACACGACAAAATGATATATATATATAAATAATTTTATGTAGATAAGATTGAGTGAGAGAGAGACTTTTTCAAATGTGTAAAATAATTCACTGTGCGTTGTACTAGTCAATTTTCTGCAAATAGGCCGATATTACTTGAAGAGAAAAATGTTCGGACTGCAGATATGATTTATAAAATTTAAACAGTCAAATAATTAATATTTAAGACACCAGTATTCCTGGAAAGACGATATACAAGACAAATTTGTGTTAAAAAAAAATAATTTTATTTTCTTTTTCCTCAATGTATGTCTTTTATTTTGTTTTCATATATACAATTCCGACAATAATTGTTGTGCCAAGTTTTTTTCTTCTTTTTAATATTTCATTTTTAGCCTCCATATAATACGTTCGATAACTTATAATTATTGGAGAAAAAATGAAGACTAATTATACGAATATCGAGGAAATTAAATAACTAGAAATATAAAAAAAATGGCAAGAAAAAGTAAGGACACCTGAGGGTGCAGCTGTAATACTCGCGTTAAACAGTCGATTTAATAAATAACTGAGGCCATGTAAAATAATAATTCTGTGAATCGATATAACTTTTCTCTATCTCTTTTTTTTCTCTACCTTTTGATGGTTGTTTGAGGTGATTCTAAAACTAATTCATCAAATAATATCCACTTTTACACTCGCACATACATACACATTCGCATTTATAGTACGTGTAAAAGGGTGTGGACAAAAATGAAGGTGTTCAGGTGTGGTCATCGTGAATTTTTCCCTCATGATACCTGGCGCGTTGTTATATCGTGTGTGCTGTGCATTTGAATCAAACGAAACAAATGTACACAACAAAATGAGTGATTGAGTACTTGACAATTATTTCATACGAATTATAAAAAGGAAAATGTAGCTATAAAGTGTATTATTCGCTATCCGTATTAGCTATTTACACACGTAGTACATATTTATCAATACATTACAAACCTTTGTTTTATTTATTTATTTATTTTTTTCTTGCAAATAATTTTATAAGTGTACATATAGGTGATTAAAAAATGGAGTTTATTCAAGAAAGTCATCAAGATGAAGTTAAACAAAGTGAGGAGAATATTTTAACAACAGATGAACAAACTTCAATGGGTATTTTAAGGATTGCGACACGTCATTATAAAAATGTCTCAACATCAATATCATCATCCAATCAGGTACATGTATATAATTAATATCTTTTAATATAAAGTTTGACTTATTATAATTTTAGTTTCGTGTCTGAAATCCGTCACAAATGAATGAGGCGAGACTAATCAAAATTATTTTATCGAATGAACGGCTGGATTTTAATATTAAGTTAAGGTATAGACTTTTCATTCTCATCATTATATATTAAATACCATCTCGCACGCGATAGTATTGCGTGTGAATCATGCATATTATTTAACGATACTTTTGAGTGTACAAAAAAAAAAAGGAAAAATATAAGTAGCAGTAAAATGAAGATAAAAAAAAAAGCCGTGTCAGAAATAATAATTATGAGACCATCGAAGAGTTGATTATTCGATGAGCATTCAGAAATATATTCACTAATGGTGTTTGTCACGCCACACAATGTGTGGAATTAGTGAATGGTAATAATATGATGGTGTGTGATTAGAAGATAGAGTAAGGAACAATATATGATGGGGTGAACACAGGTGTGGCAAATCTATAGCGCACGTGTATAAGCTCTTGAAGGATGATAACAAACGAAAATAAAATCTCGGGACACTGGAGGCGCGGTATCTAAAAAATTTTATTTAGTCTTCGTTCGAACTTCATTCACATTCATGATTTGATTATCAGAGAGTATTATTTGTGTCAGTTGTACAGTGTGATTATAAGATTTATTTTTTTTAGGAATTACCAGAACGTCCCTCTGTTACTTTTGCACTTGTTGGTGAATTAAATCAAAATAAATCTGAAGAAACGTCGTTGGAATTAGCAATGCCATTATCACCAACAATTTTACGACACTTAAGTCGTACTGATACTGCTGAAGACGACGATGAAGATGATTATTCCGCGTCAGTGTCAGCTATTTTGCAGAAACGACCATCAAGACGATCCAGTAGACGCCGAAAACGAGGATCTTCGCCATTTGTTATTGAAGATGCTGGAGATGGGTCAGGAAATTTTAGAAGACGTTCGTCTGTTTTCACGACATCATCGGGCGAGTAAGTGAAATATTATTCTATATTCTATATTTTATTTTACTAAATAAAAATAAAAGCTTTGATTGAATTTGATTAAATAAATGCAAGAGAAAATTATTTTCTTTTTTTTTCTTTTTTTTTGCAGCACAGCAATTTCTATTGATGTGGGATTAGAGGATGATGTTGAGGAGAGTGGAACTCAAGAGCAAATTTATGAAAAACTTAAATTACATAAAGAAGTACTTGGAGCTGTGAAACATCAACCCTGGCCATTAAGAAAAAAAGTTAAACTTGTTAGACAGGCAAAGTCTTTTATACGTGGCCATGAGGGCGCACTACAAGTGAGACTTGCTCAAAGTCGTAGTACAAGAGATGTATTAGCTAGAGCATCAATTTTTATTAATAAAGTTGGTAAATTTTTCTTTGAATTTATTTCATATAGTCTTCAATGATTTAATTATTAATAAATTTTGTTGATGATGTAGAACTGGCAATATTTCAAGCGTGAATTGGTAAATCTTCAAACATGGATTATCCCATGGGAATTGAGAATTAAAGAAATTGAATCGCATTTTGGTTCAGCTGTTGCATCATACTTTACATTTTTACGTTGGCTTTTTTGGATTAATCTTGTTATATGTTTAATTATCACTGCGTTTGTTGCAATACCCGAAGTACTTACGGCAGATAAAAAATTAGCGGGTGATAGAAAATATTTATTTCAAGATGAAATAGCAAAATCTAAACATTTTTTAACACTTTGGGAATTTGAAGGAATACTTAAACATTCACCATTCTTTTATGGATGGTATACAAATTGGGAGCCACATAATGGTGGATATAGATTACCACTTGCTTATTTTTTAGCTAATTTGATTGTTTATACTTACAGTTTTGTTGCTATTTTACGCAAGTAAGTCATTTAATATAATTATTTCATTTAAACAAATAATATATTCATAGGTGTAAATACTATTAATTATAGAATGGCGAAAAATTCACGAATGAGTAAATTATCAGAGAAAGAAGATGAGTGTGCATTTTCATGGAAATTATTTACTGGATGGGATTTTATGATAGGTAATCCAGAGACTGCTCACAATAGAGTTGCGAGTATTGTGCTGAGTTTTAAAGAGGCTCTTTTAGAGGAAGCGGAAAAAGAGAAGAAACTTGGACAGTGTGTAATTGAATATTTTATATTATTTTAAATTATAAATAATTCCATATTAAATTATCGATATCTAGTATAATGAAATTGATTGTAATTTTATAATATTGATTTTAGTTGGAAAATTATTACCGTAAGGATTTTTGTAAATTTATCCGTGATATTTTTATTGGCACTCTCGGCATATGCTGTTGTTGAAGTTGTCGCAAGAAGTATGCAAACTGATGCTGACAATGGATGGTGGCGACAAAATGAAATAACAGTTGTTATGTCATTGATTTCATATATTTTTCCAATATTCTTTGAAATTCTTGGGTTTCTTGAAAATTATCATCCACGAAAACAATTACGACTACAATTAGCACGGTACAATTATTCACCAAAATAATTCATATTTATATTAATTAAATAAATATCAATCTGGTGAATTAATTATTTTTTCTCTTGCAGAATTATGGTTTTAAATCTTCTCAATTTATATTCTCTGATAATTGCTCTCTTTGATAAGATAAATCATATGGTAATATATATTGAATATATAATAAATAAAATAAATAAAAATAATTATTATTGTTTTTGAAGATAAAAAACGAAAAATTATTTCAGGAAGGAGAATTGAAAAGTCTCAAACCAAAGGATTCATTGTCCTCAATGTCAATGAATAATTTTAATGTAACAAACTGTAAAAATATTCAAATTCCCTGCAGTGATATGTCATCAAAAAATAATATTACATCGTCAATTTCATCGATAACAACTAAAACACCAACTAAATCCACAACTTTTGTCGCATCAATTGCAGCATTGAGTCTAATATTAATGCCTAATACAACAATGAAAAATCCAACTATTGATGAAAATGCAATCGCGTCCAAATTGTATGATGGATCTGATGAGAATTATGATAAGAGTTACACAAATTCATACAGCGTTTCGGAAACATCACCACCATTACCGTATTTTTTTAATGATGGTGTTAAATGGGAAAGTTATTCAGACAAAGATGATTCACGTGCAGACAATAATGATTACAGTGATAACGACAATTTAACTTATACCGATGAAGATTATTCTACATCAACAGAAATAATTAATTCAATCGACAGTTCTACTAACGGAGTCACCACAAATATATTTGCAACATCAACAAATATAGAAAAAACAACTTCAGCAACTTCCACAGTGGAACCAGAGGAAACTACATCATCACCACCACCAACAACAACATCGACAATAATAACGTCGACGACCAGAGGAATGACGGAAATAAATGAAATTATTACAACTCCTGAAGTTGATGATGTGGAATCAATAAATTGGAATAAAGAAATAAGTATCATTAAATGTTTTGTTAAAGTTTGTGATGCACCGCGAAATTGTCATCAAGTGAATATTGCTGAGCATGATCATGAATACACTAAAGGTAACCCGATGATACTTTCATTAAGATATTTTTCTTAGTAAAAGATTATTATTATTTAATTTTATAAAATGTTCCAGTGAGTTTGAGTGCAATATCTGGTTTAAATATGACAACAAAGAGAAAATTACGTCGATTATGTTGGGAAACAATGTTTGGGCAAGAATTAGCAAAGCTCACAGTGATGGATTTGGTATAATTATACATAAAATATATTTAATTATAATGAAATGAATATTTTATATAATTTTCCAATATGATTTTGATATGTTTCAGATGTTGACAATAATAGCAACGCTTGGTGTTGATTTTTTTCGTGCAGTCTTTGTTCGTTATATGAATCCCTGGTGGTGTTGGGATTTAGAAAAACAATTTCCACAATACGGCGATTTTAAAATTGCTGAAAATATTTTACATCTTGTTAATAATCAAGGAATGGTATGGATGGGAATGTTTTTCAGTCCTGGATTAACTGCTCTTAATCTTCTTAAGCTCGGAATTCTCATGTATTTGAGATCTTGGGCAGTAATGACATGCAATGTACCGCATGAAGTCGTATTCAGAGCGTCACGATCGAATAATTTTTATTTATCATTGTTACTTACGATGATTTTCCTGTGTGTACTTCCTGTGGGTTATGCAATTGTTTGGGTGGAGCCATCGTGGCATTGCGGACCATTCTCTGGATATTATCGAATTTACCATATGGCAACAAAAAGCTTAAAAGACGTATTGCCCAAAAAAGTTCACAAGTATTAAATAATTCAATATTTTATCATAAAGAAAAATATTAGATTAAATTTAAAAATTATGCATTCAATAAAATATAATTATTAACATAATTTAATATATTGAATCGATTCAATGCTTTTAGTTTCAAATCTGATTGTCAAATTTAACTTGATATTTTTCTTAGTATATTAAATATCGTAATAATGCATAAAATAATATGATTGCATATTATATCATCATTTTCAGAGCTCTTGATTATATTGCATCACCAGGCATCATTATTCCTCTACTTGTTCTCATGACATTAATAATTTACTACATGGTATCGCTTGCTGGATCACTAAGGGAAGCCAATAATGATCTTAAAGTAAGTATAATTAATTATGTATAATAAACTCGTTGCATATTATTATCATTTATTTTTTTTTACAGATTCAATTGCGTTATGAGCGAACAGAAGAGCGACGGAAAATGTTTAAAATAGCAGAAAAACATGGTCAGGCACAACAAGATACTTCGTTTGCAAAATGGAAAAAAATATTACCAATAATGCCGTCTAGTAAAAATGATACACCAGTCGCTAGAGGTAAAAATGTAGAAGGCTTTATCAATTTTTTTTTATCTGACGTAAATAAGTGGTTGATATTGATTATTTGCAATAATTAAAATAATTGTAGCTGTAGGAAATATTATTCAACAAAAACGTCGACGTGCGATTGATAGAATACGTTCAATGACATCAGAAGCGGACGAAGCGACCGATATTGAACCAAATTATTTACTACAGGATTCGTTGACGCAAATTGATTTAAAAGAAGTGGATGACGATAATGACATTGTACTTGCTTCGAATATCACGAAAAAGTATGATAAAACATATGAGCACATGTATTATGTTTTTTTTTCAGATATAATGTGTAATTAATTATTGATTAAAATTTTTTTGTTTGTATTATAGAGGGACCAAAATACCGAAAATTCGTATTGATGGAATTGAATCTGATATTAATAACAGCCAACAAAATGTTATCAAAGTAGAGAAGACAAATGAAGAAAATGAAGTCAATGATAAAAATAATGAAAGAACTGTTAATAATGATGAAAAATAATTTTAATATTTAACTTTCAACTTCATATTATCATGTAAATTATCTTAATTAAAATATATTTAAATATTTAAATGATTATAAAATATATGATATCATTTATATAATAATAAATATTATATAGAATAATTTAAAAAATTGATTAATTAGGCTTGATTAATCTTCTGTATTGATACTTTATAACCGTCTTGAGATCGTATAGATATCTGTGTTGTTAACTTCATACTTTCAAGTTTCATTGTTGTTGTAAACTGATATTTACGAATAAGTTGGCCAATCATTACTTTAAGACATGTCATTCCAAACTTGGCACCAGGACAACTTCTCGAACCTCCACTAAATGGTACAAAAGCAAATGGATGGCGACCAATTGAATTTTCTGGTAAAAATCTTTCGGGAATAAATTTATCAGGTTCATTCCAATGTTCTATTGATCTATGTGTAATTATAGGTATCATCAAAATAGTACTTCCTTTTGGTAAAATATATTTTTCTAAAAAAGAATTTACTGCATCGTAAATTGTAAAATGAGTAAATTATTAAGTAAGACTCATTAATATACTCTCTGATATACCTATTTGAAGATTGTCAGTTGCTGTTCGTGGTAGAAAAGGTCCTACAGGAAACAATCTTATGGTTTCTTTTATTGCCATTTCCATATATTTCATTGTTTCAATATTACCTGACATGATATCATTAGTTTCTCCTGCTACAGATATTACTTCTTCTCGAACTTTCTTCTGAAAATTTCATAAAAATGTCGAGTAAAATAATAATTATACACTAATTATCTAAATAAATTAACTATTCATTCTATTACTTGCACATCGGGGTGCATTGCCAACATCAAAATTGTAAATGAAAATACTCCTAAAACCGTATCGTAAAACTGGAACAATTTAAAAATTAATTTCCTTTTTGTTATCAATTAAATAAAATTAATAATTTGAAATAACAACAAGTACCCCGAAAAATAGTGTAATCATCTCATATAAAATTTCTTGATCGTCCATCGCATGAGTTACTACACAATTTTCCATTAAAAGATCTAATATTGATGGTTTTGGTTTTTCAGCTTTTGATTCACCACGCTCCAGTGCCATGTACAGTAATTTTTTTTCCT
This sequence comes from Microctonus hyperodae, assembly GCA_030347285.1. Taxonomy (NCBI): domain Eukaryota; kingdom Metazoa; phylum Arthropoda; class Insecta; order Hymenoptera; family Braconidae; genus Microctonus; species Microctonus hyperodae. Next base: position 3,901,406 of record JAQQBR010000002.1, read on the forward strand.
CAATAATCTATAAAAAATATTCAACATAGAAATAATGGCAATGTAGCTCGGCAGTTTTTTTTCTAGTTGAATTTATGACCCTTACTCTGGACATAAATTTATTTATTGTTGTTCTTGCAGACTTAAATGATCTTCCAGTCTTGCTGAGATTAAAAATAAATGTTGGATGCAGCCATGGTGTTATAAATCGGTGATACATGTCATCTAATACACTTTAAAAAGTTTTATATAAAAATTAGTGCGATATTATATAAAATAACAATTTTCTCAATAATTCCTCTTACGTTTCTGCAGTATGAGGAAGAGTCAAATCACCAGTATTTTGAGCAACACCCGGAATACCAAATAATGTTTCTAAGTAACATAACATTAAAAAGTGTCTTTTAAAATATAATTTTAATTTTTTTATATTACTATAAATAAATCTTGAAAATTTTAATATCAAACCGAATGCTATATCTGCAAGACAGTACTGCGTTTCATTATAAATATCAAATACTTCCAACTCTGTTTTTACTGACAGTGCATCAATGTAACGACACGTTTCTTTATTAAACGTCTTCATATAATTTATCAAGTGTTGACCATTAATCATAGGCACAAGTAATTTACGATGAGCTCTCATCTCAGGACCTGAATTATGTATTAAATATATAATAAAATGTTCAATATGAAAAAAAGATAAATTCTAATGAACTCATCAATGAATTCTAACCGTGTCCATTGAACAAACTGTTTACTATTAAAGGTTCCATGAATTTGTGCAGAAATGATTTTTCTGAACACTCTGTGCTCTTCATAATTATCTAAACAATGACATCAAATATTCATTAGTGACCCTAAAATCATATTCCTCTATTTATATTGAGTATATAATTTTTTATTCATAATCCTGATCATTATTTATGAAAAAAAAAAAAAAAAAAACAACAAACCTCGAAATGTTTTGGAGTTGTAACACTGATTATTAATCGTGGACCAAACCACAAACGCTCGATTGGATATGTTTCACTGACCTTAATTATTGCCTTGAAAGCATCTAGAATATAAAACATATGATATTTATGAAATGATAATTATTTTTTTTAGATGGTGAAAATAATAAAAATAAAATATTTAATTGTTTTATCATTCTTGTGAATTACTATACCTTTAGTATTACTGACAATTTCCCAAATAACTTTTAGACTTAAAATGAATGATGGTCCAGGAAAATTTTGAGTTGCTTTAATCAATTTCAACTGATAAATCCACAATTTGTATAATCTTTTCCACAAATGAATTCCACATATTATTATAATGCACCCAACCAGACATTCTATAACAAGTTAAATGGTTCATTTTAACAAAGATAAAAAAAAATTATTAAAATTATCAATTTTTATTTAAAAAATATTTAGTAAATTCGAATGTAGTTAAATATATTTTTTGACAATAAACTAATATTTATAGTCAAAAATTTATTGAAATCAATGGATATTAATAATAATTTATTTTAAATAAAAAATACACTTGCGAGTCAATGTATAACCGATGAATATTATTTCACTCATAATACAAATTATTATTTATTATAGCAATCAATGTAAATCTACAGCAGGAATAAATGACAAATATTATTTCCTTTCATAATTTATAAATGTAATTCAATTGGATCGAAATTTTAGCACATGTATATATACACTAAATAATAGAGATGATAAGGCATTTTCTATTTAAATTATGTATTCATCATGCAAAGATTTTTTTTTTCTATAATGAGATGTTATTTTTTTCCAAATTAAATGTTTTTCGATGTTTTTATATATCAATAACGAGTAACTTGACATGCACATTGTTATGCAATACCGAGATTGACAACAAGTATACCAAAATATATTTTCAAAGAGATATTCATAATAAGGAAATATATAGAGAAAAAAAATTTATCGTGATAATCAAGTATCGCCTATTTATGTAAAAATATCGCCTAATTATATTGAAAGCATCTAATAAATAAAATATATAACATTTATGAAACGATCATTACTCTTTACTAAGGATAATCCTCTGTTATTATAAATAACTATACCTTTAATATTATTGGCCTCGGAAAATTTTGATTGCCTTTAATAATTTTCCATTGACAAATCCAAAGCTCATGTACTCGTTTCAAAATGTGAATTTCACATAGTATTGCAATGCATCCAGCTAGACAATCTATAAAAAAATAAATATTTTGCTTCAACATTCGACATAATAAATATATTAATGAAAGAATAAGTTATTAAATATATTAATATTCTAATATTAATATTAATTAATCGATGTATTAATATTTTTATATTGAAAATATTTAGTGAATTTTGAGTAATCTACTACGAGTTTATTAATGACTGATTTTGTACAGTAAAAGTACTCACGAGTTCGCAAATAACCGCTGGAAAATATTTTATTCATAATAAGATTTTTATATTATTTATTGTAACAGCCGAAGTGAACCTATTAGTGATTACACTTACAGCAAATGATTGAGAAACATTGTATCACAGTACGTGATATTTATACATAACTATGTTAACTAATTCCTCCCTACTTATTTACTTAATAACTATGTAATGACAGAGTTAAACATCTATAAGTAGCATTTATTACCATATCTATATGTAAGCACTACTTTTTTTGAAATATTGTTGCAGATTATCAACAAAAAATTTACTGC
>JAQQBR010000002.1:3904206-3916228 GCA_030347285.1 Microctonus hyperodae
ACGTTCATCAAATAATAAATATCTTGAAACTCTTTTAACAATTAAAAATGTTTGATTACCCTATATAACTTCAAATTATTTGTTTATTTGTTGATACTATACGTCAATACATATCGCAAACATTTTTTGTTTCTATTGATCCACGATCAAGTATCTTTGACTTAATGAATTTTTTAACAATCTTTTTCTACATCATAACAAATATATCTTAGAAATGACTTTGCTATCGCATCAGATCTTATTAGATTGGAAAATAGACTACTATATTTAATTTATTGACGTCAAATATATAATTATATAAATTAGCTTTTTTTTCCATCCTCTGACATAAGAACTTTAATATTCACAAGCATGATTTTATTTCCCTATCACAGCTAATGATTATAGAGCATTCATTTAATTGCATTATTGTATGATTTTCATTTGTTTTTAATGAAAAAAGATCAACACAGAGAGACAATTAAATAAACATTATGTACATACATATATCTAAATATATTGAAGATCAGATCATCTGATACAGATATATTTAGTGACAATAATGATTGGTCTTCATAATTACTTGTATATATATATATATATTTTCAAATATCATGCCATGATTGAGTATACATACATCATATTATTATAAAAGAAGAATGAGAAAAAACATCTTTTGAAATATTATGCATGCTCCTTGATTAATTTTTGTGACGGAACCATCAATCACGAAAAATTCACAACGAGAACACGAGTGGCACCACAATCAACACAGCAAGCAGTACTTCCAAGAGGCCACGAGTGGCGCTTATAGCGCAAGCAAGTCAGACCACGAAAATAATAAAATAAACAAATAAACAAATAATACATACATACAAACACCCTGCAACTGTAGTAATACTTATGCACATTCACCTGCAATTTTAATTCGATCTCATTTATCAAATATTGGCTTAAACATATTAAATAAACTGTGATTAATTGATCTGAATATATATAAAATAGCTAAACTTTTATTTTGAGCTGTGTATATGAAAATGTATATGAAAACGTTGAAGTAAATTTGATTTATTTATCTCTGATATCTAAATTCAATACATATATACTACCTCAAAATGGACTATATTTGTCATCCAAGCGTGAGTGATATTTTTTATATTTCTTATTAGATTTATCTTACAATTATTTTTCATATGAATAGTTATGTCATATTTTCATAGTTACTCTTGTAATAAATATTCTTGTATTGCCACATAACCTCAATCTCATATCATTAAATATTATTATAATATGTATATGAAAAATAAATTTAAATATATTTATATGTAATCCAAAAGACAAATATTGAAAAAAAATATTTAATTAATTTTTCAGTATTATAAAATAAAGGAACTTGGCTGCAAAAATGAGTTAAAAATAGCAACAGCATTTTATGTTTATATTGAACTATGTGAAGGTAATGTTGAAATAATTCCTTTATCATGTATATACGTATTCAATAATAATATTATACTTTTTCATGAAAATAAATTGTGATATTAATGTAATTTATTTAAAATAGATCGCCGGCTTTGGGACGTGGAATATAAATATGAATCTGAATTAGATTTAATTTATTTCACAGCAAAAAAATGTAAAAATACTCCAACCAACCTTTATATACCTTGGCCAGCAAATAATAAAATTCAACCACGTATTTTTGAAAATATTCAAAATAAATTGAATTGCACACAGTAATAAAAAGATATAAATTTTCATTATTTAAAATTGCTAATAATCAACTAAAATTCACAAATTATTTTGTTCATTTATATTGATTATTATGTTTTAGCTTTACTTTAGTGGTGAAAAGTGGCGAGGGTACGAGCGTTTTTGTCGTAGTAAATCGTGGTATGAAGAAACCATTGGCGCCTCATGAAGTTGTCGAAAAGCGTGAAGAACGTAAACGTAAATTACTACTGGAAAGAGATATCAAACGTAATAGCCGAAATTTATATGAATTAGCTAAATCTAATGATGAGGAAAATAATTGACAACAAAAAACAGAAGTATGAATGATGAAGCTGTGCCATTATAAACATTAATTAAAAAATTTTTACAATTGATATTTGTTTATTTCTTTTTAGGTCAGTAATGTTATAAAAATGGTTTCTTTGTTATTATTTTGTTCTACTTCATTAATTGTATATTCAATTTCATTTTTGTGTAATTGAATTAATGAAAAGATAATTTAAATTGTGTTCCTAAAAACATCATTTAAAAAGCCCGCTAAACGACCATCTTCACAATTCCACTGACTGTAAATAGCATGGCGATTTAATGCACGTGGCAAAAACAAATTTAAATACATTTACATGCAATACAAAAGACTAATATTATAAAAAATGTTTAATGAATTTTTTAGTATTATAAAATAAAAGAACTTGGCTGCAAAAATGAATTGAGAATAGCAACAGCATTTTATTTTTATATTGAGCTATGCGAAGGTAATGTTGAAATAATTTCTTTATTATGTATATACGTATTCAATAATATTATACATTTTCATGAAAATATATTGTGATGTAAATGTAATTTATTTAAAATAGCTCGTCGGCTTTGGGACGTCGAATATAAATATGAACCTGAATCAGATTTGATATATCTCACAGTGAAAACATGTAAAAATACTCCAACTAACATTTACATATCTTGTCCAAGTAATATTAAATTACATGATATTAAAGATATTCAAAATAAATTGAATTGCACATGGTAATAAAAAGACATAAATTTTAATTATTGAAAATCGCTAATAATCAATTAAAATTCACAAATTATTTCTCATTTATATTGATTGTTATTTTTTAATTTTATTTTAGTGATAAAAAGTAACGATGGTGCGAGCATTTTTTTCGAAATAAATCGTGGTATGAAGAAACCACTGACGTCTCACGAAATTGGCGAAAAGCGTGAAGAACGTAAACGTAAATTAGTATTGAAAAGGGAAATCAAATGCAATAGCAGAAATTTATATGAATCAGCTAAATTTAATGATGAGAAAAATAATTACAATAAATGACAGAAGTATGAATGATCAAGCTGCGCCATTATAGTCAGTCACATTATAAATAACAATTGAAAAAATTTTCACTACAATTGATATTTGTTCATTTCTTTTTACGCCAGTAATCTTATAATATTGGTTCCTTACAAAAGTATAAGGTTTTATATTTTTTATTTCAACGCTAACTGAGATATTAAAAAGTTTATAAAGAAATGAAAAAAAAATGATATCTAATAGCTGAATCATGCACTAAAAAAGACTTTACTCAATAAAATATATGAGACTCTGGAAGATGTTAATTTGATGAACGAGTTTATCAAGAAAAATCCTGACTTATGTGATAAGTTTAGCAATGCAGTATGTAAACTGAAGGAATCATGCTTTAAAAAAAAGATATCTAATAGTTTATTAAAAAATTATAATCAGATCATTAACACAAACCACTACAAATTTATTTAAACAAATGAAAATCGATGTATTTGTAATAGTAATAATCAAAATAACTACTACAATAAATCTCATTTATTCAAACAAATCACTACTACCGTGATAGTAGTTGCCAAGAATTAGCTGAAAAAACAACTCAAGAGGTTCAAAGAATCATACCAGAAGTATTAGCCAATGTTACAAGAGAATTGCCTATTCACAAATCGAATTGCCTATTGTCAAGAAATGAACGGAGCACAGTTTGAACATTTAATACAATATATTACATTTTGGTTCAGAAGGTATTCTTTTTTCGTTTCACTGTTTTGTAATGTAATTAGTTTCTTGATAATATCATTATAATTTTTTAATAAACTATTAGATGTCATTTTTTTTCATTTCTTTATAAATTTATCAATATTTCAGTTAGCGTTGAAATGAAAAATATGAAACCTTATATCTTTATATTCGAAATGCTCTATTAATGTATATGCATTTTACAAATTGATATTTATCAGCAATCACGTTATCTTACAATCAATTAGTTATATCGTAACGTTTATAATTAATTAAAAATTTGTGTACAATCGCGTGAACGTGAGAACAAACGATATAAAACAAAAATGCGAAGATAAATTCATTTATATAAGAGAGAAAATTAATAATAAAAATTAAAAAAAAAACTAAAACGAAAACATATTGAGATGCCATTTATCAATGTTCATTATTAAATATCTATTAGATCTCTCAATTCAGATTATTGCTACTTGATTAGGATATTTTTTCCATAGGCACATTGTAGTTTTTAAAAGAAAATTAAATAAGAAAAAAAAACTACATTGCAATGAATTAAAAGAGAAAAGATGATCAGTTGTTAATTATTCACAAATTAGGTCTATATCCGATGTAAAATCGATTCAATATTATGAGAAAAAATTTGAGGCCATTGATTATGCACTCTCAGGAAAATTCATCAAAAATGCCTCACACAGGAAGCTTTTATATATAATATTTATGCTTTACACTAAGGCGGCCCATACACCTACAATAATATTACACAATATTATAGCGGTGTCGGGATAATATTGAAAAATTGCGCAATGATTGAACAGAAGTTTGATCGAGCTTAAATTTTATTCCGCAGTATGTTTTCCTTGCACTGTGTAGGATTAGTATGGCGTAATATTTTTCAGTTCACTGTTTGGAGCGGTTGCGATCAATTCATTCATGTGTAATATGAAGTCGCGCATAAAAATGGCGAATAATTCGGTAAAAGACAAGGAAAGAAAATTTTTAATTGAATGCATTGAATTATATAGAGAGGGAGAAGAAAAGTATGGCTAATGATTTATTGCTAGCCAAGAATAATGAGATGTTCCCACGAGCAACAAAAGAAGGTTTTAAAAAAAAAAATTCAACAGTTTGAGAACGAATTACCGCAAAGAATTTAAAAAACATGTAAATTCTATGGAAATCTGCAGCCAGTACAGATTGACTTGTCATTTTTATTGCTAAATATTATTGAACGTTTGAATTCAAAGGGGGTATTTAATAAAATAACACAATAAAAATATTGTGCAAAATTATTGTACATGTATGGGCCGCCTAAGCCTCATTCATTTAAATTATGTGACAATTATACATTGCACAATAATTATTCATGGTGTAAAATTAATGTGAAACTAGATATGAATATTTTTTTTTTTCCAACCATAAAGGCAATTGGCGTCAAATACTTTATACTGAATTTACGTTTTTTTTTGTTCCATACATATCACACATACTTAAGTCAACTTTTCGTTCTCATACACACTTTCTGTTTATTTCCAACAAATATTTTTTTCTGGAGTGATTCATTTTTTTCTTAGTTAATTAATATTTTTTTGTGTTAAAAAATATAATAATATATAAAAAGGCCACTGAGTTACTACCGGCAATTGTTCAAGATCGAGAAAAAATAACAGAACAAGCGAGACATATGCAATGATAATTATGTGGTGCAAATGAGAATAATATAAATACTGCTCCTTTTTATTAAGCCTCTTACTTATACCTGACGATAAAAATAAAGGTGTAAAACGAAGATAGAAAAATATTAATAATGAGTATAGAAAAAGTCAATAACGAAACTAGAAATGTGAAAAAAAAATCACATGAATAAATATTTTTTTTCTCTCTCGTGACAACTGCCTTAAAAACAAAAAGTTTTCTCTGTCTCTATCCTTTAATATCTTTCGTTTATGCTAAAGAATTTTTTGTTTTGTTTTCTATTTAATTACACTATCCAAAATCTATGCTGCAATGAGTATGAACGAGAGAATAACAATGAAATTAATTAATTTAAATCAATTATTTAAGCGTGAAGCGACGGTGTCTTATCGTTTTTTTCTTGTTTTCTATGTGCATAACCTACATGAAAAGTGGTTAAAAAATAATTAAAAATTAATATCAATTATGAATAATATACAGAGTAATAATCGAATACCATTGAATTGGGTACCGACTTCTCGAGTTTCTCAATTTCGTCCTTGGATTCCATTCGAGTATTTGTGACATTGTGATTTCTTTTCTTTTTTGTTTAGCACCAATCGGCCATATATGTAAAATCACGGAAGAGACTTTGCTCCAGGTCGCTGAGCGGTCTTGGATCTTTGGGTGGCGTTAAATGAGGCTTCTCCGACGTAAATTCTTCATCGAAATTACTGACATCCTCCACAGAATGCTACAAAAAAATAAAAAGCAAACGAATAAAAATTTAGCTTCATGAATAATTAAATTTTAATTTCTTTTAAATAAATAAATATTTGATAGTTCTTACAATTACTGGCACAAATGGTGGTTTCACGCGTCTTAAAAGAAGATCATCCCAGGCAATATGACGGAAGAAAGCCTGTTTTTTGACATCTTCAGCGTCACGCTCACTACTACCAAGCCGTCGTTCAGGATTTTTTCTTAATAACTACAATTGAAAAAAGAAACATTATTCATATAAAAAAATTTTTTTTCTCCAATATTTTTGCATACAGGCAGAATTAATAAAACTAATCTCTTACCCTTCTCATTATTGCTATAGCTTCAAGTGATAAATAACGTGGATATCGAACTTCATCATTGACAATTGAATCGAAAACTTCTTCCTCATCATCACCAGGGAACGGCGACTATAAAAAAGAATAAAATAAATAATAAATAATCTCAAATTGTTGATTAATGTATATAAATTGAAAATATACCTCGCCAACAAGCATTTCAAATATAAGAACACCAAGTCCCCACCAATCAACTGCACGAGTATATGATGATTCAGTTAATACTTCAGGGGCAAGAAATTCAGGCGTACCGCAGAATGTTCCAGTTCGATCGCCAAAGCCCATTCCTTCTTTGCACAAACCAAAATCAGCGATTTTAACATAACCCTCAGTGTCAAGCAACAGGTTGTCTAATTTCAAGTCCCTAAAGCGAAGAAATATATAAACATAATTATTAATAACAATTGAAAAATCCCAAATCATTATAATTTTTTTTCTTCTTATTTTATAGCTTAATAATTAATTTATAAAATTTTGTGATAATTTACTTACCTATATATTATGCGACTCTCATGTAAATACTGTAAACCCAAAACAACGCAAGCAGAATAAAAAACTGCGCGCGGTTCGCCAAAAACATCGGCATGGATATGCATCATCAAATCACCACCAGCAGCGTACTCCATGACAAAGCATACGTGTGCCTGAGTGAAAAACAATTTAAAAAATATTAAAATTGCCAAATGTTCAATGAGAAAATTAAAAATAATAATTGAACTGACCTCCGTTTGAAAACATGAAAATAAATTAACGAGGAATGGATGTCTTGTAGTATTAGCAACCTCGAAAATTCTCTTCTCCGACAGTAACGATTCAACTTCATCTCGTGCAATAATATCACCTTTTTTCAATGCCTTTATAGCAAAATACTCGCCAGTATTGCGATATTGTGATAGAATAACTTTACCAAAGTGTCCACGACCAAGTACAGAAAGCAATCGGAAATTATCCAAAGTCATTCCAGTAAGTTGTGAATGCCGTCGTGATTCATAAGCACTGTCTCTATATTGTGATGGTCTCACTGGCATTTCATATACAACCTAGATAGAACATTGTGAATAATTTCAATTATAACTTTATTATACGTGTGAATAAATCGATTTAAACACAGAATGATCCCATGCGAGAAAAATATTTGATTCAATAGCCCACTGATGTTAATAAATGAAGTTATGTTCACAATAATGAATTTTATATAAAAATAAACATTTAATTTATAAAATATATTTTTTTTCTTGTTTGTAATAAAAACGAATAAAATTTTTTTTTCATCATTTTACTGTTGATTTATAAAAAACAATAGTTTGGCCTATCACTATTTACTTGAATTATATTTAGAATAGAGTGTGCATTTCAGTGCCCTTGAAATATTCAATAATTCGATTAAGCTTTTTATACAACATGCACGTGCAAAAATGTCAATATTTTATGTGAATCTATTCTTTTGTACAACTGTTATTATTGTTATTGCTTTTAATATTTGACCCAGTTTCACTTTTTATCACTCTTTTACCATAGAGAATTACAACAAAGCACTGCCATTGTTAACAATATTTCTATTATTGACAATAAAATTTAGTATTCACAAATATTTTGAATTAAAACTTGAAAATGTCAAATGGTTATAACGATTAAACACTATTTAAATATGAATTTATTTATTTGTATGTTAATATTTTAACTAATGGGAATGATCACATAAGCAGCAAATGAAATTAAAAATGAAATTGAGAAGAAAAAACCAAAAATGAAATAATTAATGTTCGTTCATTATGTTTGCACTCGTCTGTTTTTTTTTATCGCGATTTTTCTTTTGTTTTATCTATCTACCTCGTCTTCGGGAAACTCGACGACAGGTTGAGGTGAGGGAGTGCGTGGAGAGGGTGGTGCTATCAGCACAGGACGCGGCTCCGTCACAAGAGGCCGCAAACTTGCACCTGCCTTATCCTCGTTGTGAAGGAAATCAAATTCCTTAAGTGCACTCTGTAACTACATCATTCATCTATCTGCTTTTACTATATTCTCATGTGGATTTTCAATGATTGATTGACGTTTTTTTATATTTTTTTTTTAATATTCTATACGAATTCAAGATAGTTAATACTTTGTTTTAGAAATAAAATTAATTGTTCAATATCAAATGTAAGAATTAAAAAGAAAAAAAATTTTCATTATGATTTAAGAATTAATAGATTAAACAAAATTTTTATTAAGTGTTGGATTCTTTATTTAAAAAAATTAAATTCAATGGCAGAGAGTAAACCCACTCCATTAACCCTCGCCCATCACCGCGAAGCTTTACGATTTTGTGATTGAATTGTCGTTATTGATATTTCACTTCATTCGTACAAATAAATAATTTATCATAATAAAAAGAAAAAAAAAAGATAAAGATAAATAAATGAAAAAAAACATTGTGGCAATAAATAAAAATGTTTTTGCAGTGCAATTAAAATTTAAAAGATTAAGAAAATTTTCAAGATATCTGTATGGTAATAAAAATAGAGCATGAAAACTTGAAAAAAGAATAAAAATAAATTTACTTACATCTTGATCAAGTTTGGGAGGTGGTGGCGGCGTGGGTAACAATCGTTTTTTCGACATTGTATCAATTGGTGGTGGTGGGGGCGGCGCCGACGGTGGCGGTGGAGGATGATTTTGTATAGATAAACTGCTGCTTGATGATGACATACCCAATGGACGTGCACCGCCCAACCCACCTTTATCCGGATCCGGCGTTTCACCGGGCGTTTCAATTTTATCCTCCAATGACGAATCAAAATTAAGTTGAATCGGTTGTGATCCTATCGATAATAAAATGAATGAAATAAAAACAAATGGATAATTTGGTCAGGAAACGTTGTATAAATAATTAAATAAACAATTTGAAACTCACCCGATGGTGGACTTTCAGAACTTCTTGTACTATGCAACGATGGTGCTGAACGTTTTAAGAGTCTGCCCCACGTAGCAACATTTATATTCATTTGATTTGCTCTTGGGAAATTTTTTGCTTGCTGCTTAAATATTTTTCGTTGCCGTTGCAATCGTGGTTTACGCGATATCATTGGATTAAGGAAACGTATTTCAGCAAATAATAAACCTTGTGGCTCTAATTGTAATGCCATACCGTGTCGTACATCATCAATAAATTCTTCAAGACGTAAAAATTTAACAGCGCACAACGAGCGCCAATCTTTCCAATAAATACCAATTTCCAATTCGCGTGATTTGTCCAATTCAATTGAAAATCTTTGGTCCCACGCCTGTTGTGAACACATACGCCAACTTGTTTGTGCCACTGTTTGATTATCCAATTTAATAACTGCCATTATATCATTACTTGTTTCATCTTTAACACTGTATGATTTACTTGAGCTACGTCCGGTAACGCCTTTGACAAAACTACGTAAATCTGGACTAGCTGGATGATGTTCACGTCGTGTTCTACCTGGTATTTCCTCAGCTAAATCTTGACAGCCCATTAATCTCACTTCCAATTGTCCAGTAACAGCTGCACAACGTGACACAGATACAGGAACAGTTGCTCTACCCTCAAGTGGACCACGAAAAGGTTGCAATGATGTATAAGTAACTGGTAATGGGCTTGCTGATTGTATACTGGCCAATTCACGCTTTAATTGTGCAGCTGTTGCACTATCAGGCGGTAATTCTTGTCTTCGTAAATCCAATGATAGTCGTAATAAATCTAATTTACGACTTGATTCCGATAAACTCGCTTGTGCCTCAGTCAATGCTTTTTTATCAGCAACTTTGGCACTTTGTAATAAACGAATAACATTTTTAGCACCTTCAACAACTGCTGCTTCAATTCTTAATCGATGACGTAATTCCTCGACACGTTCCTCCAATGCTAATTCTAAACTTGGCTCATATTTATCTTTATTTGCATTCAATTCACCATTTGACAATGGTGCATCACCACGTGCATGCTGCTGTTGTCTGGCTTGTCGTACTTTCATTATTCTCATACGTAAAAATTCAATTTTAGCCCGTGAATCATCCAACATTTGTTGTGCCTCCTGCAATAATTTTTTATCCCTATGGCCACTGGTTAAACTTTGAATCATATTTTCAGCACCTTGTTTAACTTTTGTTTCAATATTTAATTGTTTTTCCAATGATAATAAACGTAAATCAGTGATTAAACCCTCCTGATTTGATGATGATGAGTCGATTGGTGATAAAGGTGTATCTTGGCCATTTGAATAATCACGTTGCGGTGATTGTGCTTGACCCTGACTCAATATTATTTGACTCTCAAGTTGCTGCAACTCAGCTTGCAATTCATTTAATTTACTGTTTGCCTTCTTCACAATCATTGCTACATCAGCTAAGGCTTTACGATCAGTAGCAACTTCACGTAACTTTTCAGCTCCAGCTTTTATCTTTAACTCCTATGAAAATAATTATTTAAATATCAAATTTACATTCATCTTATTCATTATATTAATACGTCCAATAACATTCACTATTTAATTATATCATCATATTTTTCATCTAATATACCAATAAATGAATATTACTATTAAATTTACCTTTCGTATCTCACGTCTAATATGTTCTCGCAACTCATCCAAACGCGCTGGAAGCGGCACCTGATCACTACCAGCAATACCATACTTGTGTGACAATTCAGCGAGAACAGGTTGTCTCGAATAATCACTCTAAGAAAAAAGAAAAATCCAAAATAATAATAAACATTCATTTAATTCAACACTCAATTATTTTTTATCTTACTCTAGTATTTTATTTTCTCAATCTTACCTCATACATTTTAATAATTAATCTCTCTTGGTTAATTCACCAATCAATCAATCAATTAATTAATCAATAATTCATTTACATTCAAATTATCATTGTTAAAATGTCTGTAAAATATACTGTATCGTCTCTATCCGCTTTGCTCCACATCGAGACAATTAACTCTTCTGTCTTTCATTCTCACACACATGCATACTGTTACTCTCTCGTACGTATTTTTTTTTTACCTTACTCCCTGTATTCCTCTTTCTCACTGCTCCTCACACGCTCGCTCATCTTTTCTCTCTCCCTCTACCTCACACGCGCATATGTATATATATGTATGTATATACATGCACACACACACACTTTACCCCATTAACTACTCGATCGTGAATTCGAGACTGTATAAATGTCGATGCCTGGCTGTATATACTTCAGGATGCAAAATATAAAATGAAATTGATGAACGAAATGAAAAGTTTTGGAAAATAATATAATGAAATATGAAATATACAATTGATAAGAAAAATAAAGAGAAAATATAATAAAAATAAAAATGCCTCAAGTTGCATCAAGTGAATAATCGAAGAGGAAAATAGCAAATATATATGTAATGATGAAATAAATGGAGAATTGAAATATAATGTACAATATAATGGATATAAAATAATAAGTGAAATTGATGGCCAATGGCTTCAAACTTGGAGACAATCAT
>JAQQBR010000002.1:3916328-3939101 GCA_030347285.1 Microctonus hyperodae
AAATGAGAAAAGAAAAGATATTTATAAGTATGTGTGCGTATGTATGAATATATATTTTTCATTATATAGGATATTTATCGATGTGTACATATTTATTATAGATACATTAAAATATACACAAACTCGCATTATTATAATCTCTACCAAGAAAAATTACTCACCTGATAATAACTCGACTCCGCCATCTTGGTCACCGCTGTTTAACTCTCCAACGACTTCCTATCCGTCCTTTATACACTTATACACAAGATTCATCGTTTTATTACGTATAAAAATAATTCTGTACAATATTTGAAATATTTTATCTTCATTGTTGATTATCACCACTTCAACATTCATTAACTTGGTGAGTTACTATCTCACCTTATCCTTTGATAGGTTAAAACTTATTTTATGTGATCCCGCTTTTTTGTACGATTACTCCTGTTCTTTTTTTTTTTTTACATAACTTTTTATCTACCTAAATATCGTAGATATGTATCTCCGTTATGTTCATTATTTTTATTATTATATTTTTTTAACACTCATTTTAAAACTTAATATTATGTAGATGTGTATATATTTTTTTTTTAATAAGTAGAAATTATTAGTACGCCTCGTTTGTGTTAATTTAAATATACGTATGTATTAACTGGGTGGAGAGAATGTATTTTTGACAATAATTATTATTATAATAAAATTTAGGATGAATTTATGTAGAATAGAACGAATAAAAAAGAGAGAAAAGCATTGGCAGCGCGCGACGACTTGCGAAGAAAACGCAGACTCGATTGCATTCCATATTTTTACATCACATCACACAACATACACACACCTAGGTATTTACTGGACGATGATATGATAGAATCGTGGAGGTGGAGATTTATATACATGTGTGCGCTGCTACTCAATTAGTAATGGAAGAAAGAATTATGTCGATGTCTTAGCCAATCAAAGTGATAGTTAATATTAAGAGCGATACCACGTGATATACGAACCAATCATGATTGTTATAAGGGTTCTAACGGAATTCATAATTCGCGGTAAATTTAAAAATGTAATAAAATGTTTTGCTTTATTTTTATTCTTATGTCATATTTATGTTTGTAATATTTATTATTGTTTTTGATTTATAATATCTAGAGTATTCTTTTTAGATAGTAAATAAAAACTTTGAGGTTATCTGGGTGAATTATTTTAATTTTTGTAAAATTGTTTTGTTGGAAGTGTGTGAATAAATATATGAAGGAAAACGTTCAATAGATTAAGTAGATGTATTTTTTGCGTGTTTAGATAAATATAGTTGATAAAATTAATAAATTTACTACATTGAATGTAGAATTTATTGATTTTCACTAAATAGTTAGGGAAAATATTATTAGCTTTGTTGAAAACAAAGTTCAAAATAAATACGATAGAAATTTTTATATTTCTTATTTTGATCTAAATAAAAAATCAATTTCAAGATTTTCCTATAAAATTATTCCTTCGATAACTCTACTAACCTTCAGTATAAACTTAAATGACACCACAAATCAAATCTGAACAATTTGTAAACATTTTTGATTGTTAAAGTTCCATTTAATTACAAATATTTATGTATTATTGTATCTATATATTCAATTTATTTAAGAATAAAATAATATAACTGTAAGTTATCTTATTGCGATATCAGCTTTTCTAAAAGTTCATCGGGTGTACGCGTAAATAATCCATCCGGATTTTGATAATCATTTTTAGGTTCGTGACACGCTTCATAAAGTTGTTTATAAATTGCTCCAATAACTTGAAATGATCTCTTCAATGCTGTTGAACGATAAGTACTATTCTGAAGTAAACTTATTTGCGGTAAAAGAAACGATTCTGGCATTAATAAAAGAGATTCCAATTTATTCTAAAATAAATAAAGAAAACAAATATGAGATTCATTTATTGGTTGGAAGAAATTGTGTATATAGCTTTTGGATAAATAAGAAAAAATAAATAAACTTACAGTGAATTCTTTCACGCTGAGCGGATCCATTCCAGGAATAGCAGACATAGGACCTTGTTCTTTACCCTGCAATATCGTATAAATTGGACCTAAATTTAAATTAGCAACAAGCGAACTCGCTAATTCAGAAGTAAGTGTATCAATTTGGGCATCAGATTGTGCTTGTAATCTCTCTAATCTCTGATCCATGTACTCATAAACTGAAAGAGTTGAATGAATTTGATGAAGACAATTTAGCAGATACACAGCCATATCCACAACCGGTAATCTTGTAGCAGTTTCATCAATTTCCTGCAGCAAAGGATCAACAATACACGAAACAATCTGAAAAAATTAAAACATAAATGAAAGATATCAAAAATCGAAATTAAATTAATTACTAAAATTTATTTCTTAAAAACAAAGAATAAAATTCTTTAAAAAAATTACCCTTTGTATATCCTTTTCTCTATCCTCGCCCGTAACAATCAGAGCAACGGACAAAATATCATTTAAAAATGTGAGTAATCGTGATACAGAGGCTGCAGGTATTAAATCTTGCCCGGGTGGCTCTGCACGTTCACCCAACGCCATTCGTGTTTCTCTTTGCAATTTGGTATTGAAACTTCTTTCACTTAAATCTAATAAATCACTCAAATCATTCACCAAAACGCTTTCTGGAATTATACTCGTGAGAATATTACGATAATATCGTATTAATGACATCACAGAATATAAAACAGTTGCAGGAGACTCAAGAGCAATTATATGTTCAATTCTTGATTTTAATGGATGACAGAGACTTTCTGTAATGTGGCTCAATGCATGTTTTACTTGATCACTAACATCTAAAATAAAAATAATAACATAATAAATAATATATAGTATATATATTAAGTATATCGTATTATAATTTGACTAAATAAATACCAGTTTTATCGCAAGATTTTAAAAGATTAAGAATATTTTCCTTTTCAATTGGTATCGCTTGATGTAACCACGCCAACATATCACCAACGTAACGTGTAGGATCATCAGCTCTCATTTCAATAGGATTTGGTGTACCACCTATTTTACTACCGAGTGTTAAAGCGTCAATGAATGCACCAACAATAATAGCTCTTCTTGCTGTGCAATATTCATCAATAATGTACTTAAATAATACTGGTCTATCTTGAAGTGTGCACATTGCACGCATTAATAATGGTGCTATTTGTTCATTTTCAATGTGTCTACATTGGTTTTGTGCCCATCGATAAAGTCGTTCCAGTGCTGATTCTTGAAGTAATGTCATTTGTTGCATAACATCAAGACCAAGTGTTTGATAACCAGATTGCATTAATACACGACAGCTACTGTGAATTGTTTGAATGCGATTAACGACAATAAAAAATTCATCTGATATTGGTTCTTCTCTTGTTTGTCCATGTAATATTTCGATTTCATGTTTAGTTAATTGAAATGTAGATATAAAAGCATTGGCAACTTCATGTTGCATTGATAATTTTTTACTTTCATTTTGCAATTTTGTCGTTCTGTCTATTAAACTTATAGTTTGTGTTTTTGTTGATTGTAATCGACTTGTCATTGTTTGAATTGAATTATTCATTGATAATACATCGCTGTGAATACTGTCTAATGTTGATTTGACTTCTTTGAATGCTGACAAAAATTCATCATTAATTGTTAAACTTTTTTTTTCAATTTTACTCCGTAAATTTCGCCGATTTTTCAATGTATTTTCTGTGAAAAAAGTCGATAATTCTCTCAATGCCTCTAGAGTATCCTAAAATAAAAACAATTTAAAAAAAATATACTTCATTAATCACAGATGAATGTATTTGATTAAATATTTATTACTTTATCATTTTCAGGTCGTGACTCCAATAATTTATTGACACGTTTTACCAATGGAAAATTTTGATTTTTGTCAATTTTTAGTGCCATATTTTATTTGTAATAAGTTACTTTATTCTACACCAGAAATAGTATAATATTCTCATATATTTATTGTTATTTAATTTTTTTTTGTTCGACATCAACTTTAGTTTGAGGTTATAAATTTATGTTGGATTAAAACACTTGTTTATGACATTTTTTTTTGTTTTTGACAAGACACGTCACAATCAAATATCAAAAAAATAGAACTCATCAGCTGCAAAAAACAGAGTGTGGTGCTGACGTGATGGCAGCACTGTACTTGTTGATATAAAATATGAATACATAATATTTTCATTAATTTTCCATTTAACAATGAAAATTTTTAATAGCTAAATCAATTGACAATAATTATCATAATTATATTTCATATCATTATCATAAAATATGATACATATTTATTTCAAACTATTATAAGTGTAGATGTTACCAATCGCTAATAATTTTTTGAGGTTAACCTCATGTAGATAAAATCGAGTTTCATATCATCGTCAACATTCGATTAGTGCGAAAATTTTATTCTTTTGAGATTCTTAATTACGAAGAATTATTTGAAAATACAAGCTTTGATATTTGATTACAATTTTTGATAATTACAATAGAATACCTGAACGAATTCAGATATAATTTCGGAATATCGCTGAAAATACATTCAAGATAAAACATATTTGAATAATGATACGGCTGCACCCACTTGAATCAATAGAAAAAAATGACTTATATTATACTTAAATATTCATCACGATTATTTTTAATATCACTTCAATTGAGAAGTAATATGATGGAACCATCTAAAATAAAAATTGTCATAAGCTTATGTTGAAGCAAAAAAATTTTTACTTAACCTGTACATTCACTTGTTCTTTCATTATTATAAATAATACATATAATATATTTATAAAACTTTGATTCCTACATACATATGCAAAAATAATTTCTAACAATTTCAAAATTGAATAGTTTAAAAAATAATTATATCATAATCAAGTAATTAAAACACCTTTAATCTTATCAAATACACCGGATGTTTTATTGATGCTGCGCCAGTTATTTTTTCAAATGAATTTCTCAAACACACAGCACAATAAATTATTTTAATACATACATAACTCGGCCAATACTATGTATATTATCACCGAAAGTATACACATATATTAATAACGCATTTGAATTACCAAGAAATATTGAATATAAGAACTTTATGTTATAAAAATATATTCGCAACATGTTAAAGTGTGAGGACAATTTTGCAATCATACATATTTTTTTGACCATCAAGCATAAATAATTTATACATGTATATACAATGACAATGAAAATTTTCTCTACATGTACATTGGTATACAAATAATAATATATTCATACTGTATATAATTTGTAAATATATAAAATGAAATAAAGACATCGCAGAAACATTTCATATCTACATTAAGATGACTCATATTGGCATACAGTCAGCCAATGTAAGAATTCACAAAGCAAAACATTCACATATCCATTAATATAGTGTGTCGTACTTAGTGAATCTACACAATGTATTATTTCATTATTTTGTGTCGTCGACTAATTTTCAAAGCAATTTACAGTAATTATCGTAGGATACATACACTATTTTCTATTTGATGTACAAATCAGGTATAAACCCATGGGTTTTCATCGCATTTATAAATGACCTGGGATAATGAAATCGACATCACGTGTTTACAATTTACGAAAGCCTCACACGTAGCAGAAGTAACGTAAGTACGATTTTGTTTTGTTGAGAAGGATTCAAAGTGAAAAGGAAGAATTGATGGTGTGTATAATACGTATGAATTTCGATACATGAACACTTATATCAACAGTAACGTGCGGCATAGAGTAAGTGTGAGTTTAATTGAATGTAATAACAAACAGTATTTGAAAAGATATCTATAAGTTTATCTTATCATAAAAAAAAAACGATTAGTGATTAGTGTCTTTTTAACGTACTTTTTTTTTGTGGTGATTTCTCAGTTGTAGAAGTACATTGTAAAAGACGAAAGCTAAGAATATATCGATGGTTTAAATGATAGTAATGAGGATTAATACATGTGTAATGAGTTGTTGTTGAGTAAATTGAAAATTTTATATCAATAAATTATGAAGAAAATCACCAGGAAGAATTTTATGATCAGTATTTTATGTATCACTTTCATTGGGACTTTATTTTATATTGCTAATTTTCAAACTGATAGTAAACAATGGATTTCTCCCTCCGAAAATTTTTTCAATGTAAATATTTTGGTATATATGAAACCAACGACTTCATATGCAACTCCTTATGTAAAAGGTAAGTAAATAATATTTTTTATAAAAGTTTTTAGAATATATTATGTGATATTGATTGATTAAAATTTTTTAGAACCAGTAACGGAAATAATCGCAGGCGATAAAAATATTTATTTCCTCGAAACATCGCATATAAAGGATAAAAATGAAATAATTTTGAATCCAAGACAAGGTTGCGCAGTTGAATCTGCTGCACGAATGAATCCTACAATGAAAGTGTATTTCTTTCTTTTCAATACTAATCGGGTGCTGAATTATTCGAATGAAACGAAAAATATTATAAAGCAGCTTATGAGTTATGAAAATATTGTCATTCGACATATATCTTTGGAAACATATTTTGAAAATTCTCCAATGAGTAAATGGTGGAATAGTACACGTGGTCCCAATTCAAGTCAATGGTTTACAAGTCACATGTCAGATGTTTTGCGGTATCTCACACTGTGGAAATTCAGTGGAATTTATCTCGATCTTGATGTAGTTATTTTGAAGTAAGTTCTATTTTTGTTTATTCGACTTATTTAATTGCTATTGTTTTTTTTTATTAAATCATTTGTGTGTATATACGAATTACAGATCGTTAGAACACCTGACAAATTTTGTTTGTGCAGAAAGTTCGATTGATATAGCGGCTGGTGCTATTGGATTCGATTCATTGGACGTTGGTCGTCAATTTGCAAATGCTTGTTTGTATGAAATAATGACAAACTTCCGTGGTGATGATTGGGGATACAATGGACCTGGTGTGATTACTAGAACATTGAAAAAAATATGCAATACTGACATTGTAAGAAATATTTTACTTTGCTATGTTGAAGAAATTATTAAATTAAATTTAGTAATATTAAACTTTAACATTTTCAGATCAGCGAAATGACTGATGATCGTTGTGATGGATTTAAAGTATTTGCACCATCAGCATTTTATCCGATACGTTGGAAAGAATGGAAACAATATTTCAATATCAAAGATAAAAATGCTACGATGAAATCGATCGAAGATTCGTTAGCCATTCATGTTTGGAATAAACATAGTCAATCGACAGTTATAAAAGTTGGCAGTGCAGTACCTTATGCAGAGATTGCAAATCAATATTGCCCAAAAGTTTATAATAATTGTGGAGATACATTTTAATTTTCCTGTTTTCTTTTTTTTATCATTAATTGATTCATTTTTGTGTGTGTAAATTCATGTATTTCATTCTATCATACCAGTTTCATCTTATTTAAATGAAAACCGTCATTAAGTTTAGGAAAATTCCTGTCACTCACAGATCAGTGAAGGAATGTTATAAATATTAAAATTGATAACTCTGAATTCTACAAGTTCTCTTTGCTCATATTTGTAATTGAAATTTATATAATACAATGAAAAATGAAAATTTAAATATTTTTTCTTTTCAAATCTCATAAGCACATGCGATTCACGATAATATAATTTATAATTAATTATCGACCCTGGTGAAAACACCTTTAGAGAATTTTTGTAATTTTCTATTTCAACTTAAAATTTTTGTTCATTCAAATATATTTTTTACTCTCAATAGAATATTAAAACTAATGATAAGATTCATAAATACGAGATTCTTTTTTCTTTCCCACCTATGAGAATCTTATATTACAAATTATTTTTTCATAATGAAACTGTAATAATGCAGCCGGTAATTTGAGATGGGACGGCAGCACCATCCAATCATGTCAATTACCATCAGCGAATTTTTGGAAACCATTGACCTACTCAACCGCTAGATTTATGTGGTGCTAATGGGACACCTGGTCTGGCCAAGTTGTATCCATTGTCCCATTGTCAAGGTTAAAATACGCCATTGTCCATCCCAGTCTAATCACGTACTTTCGCAATGTACTTTTCCCACTCATATTTTTTTTCAATTATTTAGTTTAAAATAATTAAATTAATTACAAAAGATGTTTGTGCTCGTTCTGTGATCTCATGAAGTATCATTCACGTCCAACAGACACTATATTAAATAAACTTTGTCAAAAAATAAAACTCGTTGAATAATAATAAATAATAATTTATTTTCAATGAATTTTTATATTTATCGTGATCATTATAATATTGTATGATATTTTATATGCATGAGAAAATATCGTATGTTGCGGTTAAGTTATAACTTCAACCTTCATAAAATATTATCTTTTGTAGGTATTACGACTTTTTAATTACAATATAATATATTTATAACACTGCATTTAGTAGGTCATGGGAACCACATAGATAATATATATGTATTTTCAAATATGAATCATTGTATTACAAACTGCATGTATTTTAAGAAAAAAAATTAATTTTCTTTTTCAAAAGTGATAGTAAAAATTTTTCAACAAAATTCTGAGATACATATCAATTTATTTTATTTTTGTTTGTAAAATTATGACCCATATGTGCTTATATTAGTAGATGAGTATTCATATTACTGTGAGTCTATATCTAGAGTAATAAAAAAAATGTATTTATAGAAAAATGTTATTGTAAAAAAAATAAACTGCAGTTTGTTAGCTTTTTTAATTTGTTGCAGTTGAACGGGAAAATTTATACTTGTACAGTACTGTATTTAATTTTTGTTATTATTTATTTGTTTATTAAATTCAGCCATTCGACAGTTGTCAAAGTTGGCAGTGCAGTGCCTTATGCGAAGATTGCAAATCAATATTGCCCGAGGATTTATAATGATTGTGAAAATACGTTCTGATTTATACAGAAAAAAAGTATACTTGTAATTATATTGAGATCAAGGTATAAATTCCACTGAATTTCTAGGGCGTATATAAAATATACCTCATGATTGCCAATATCAGATTTGTAACCACTGCCTTTTACTGATCTGTGCTGGAATGATTTTCATTTCATTCCACCAGTAATTACTCAAGATTTTACAAAATATGTCTCTAAAGATATATTTTTATATCTTTATAGATATAGGAAAATAGAAATATTTTTATAACTTATGAATTGCATTATAATATTTTTCATGTTATTTAAACATGTGATTCCACGACTGATTAATTATTCAGAATATGAAAATGAAACTTTTAATACTTTGTAATAAATAATATTGTTTTATACATGTATAAATCCGAAGTTTGTTTTTTTTTCTTTTTAAATACTATCCAAAGACAGCTTAATAATTGCAGTTGACTTGTATGAATTACAATAATAATAATTAAATGATGCAGAATTATAATCCTGAAAATGGTGAAGTAAACTTTGATAATTATAAACAATTAGTTACATTATTAGTTCATGATATTAAACAGATATGTATTGTAGTAATAGTAATTTTCAGAAAAACAAATTGAAAATAATTTTTCAAAAAAAAATTCTATTTTACCGATTGTTGATAAAATATATTTATGTATAGTTAATTACATTTTTTTTTGTTATGTGTATAATCAAATCAAAGCAACTAATACCGGCAAAACGTAGCGTTAAGATACTATTTTTCTTGATAAAATATTGCATAAAACAGTTTAATAAATTGTTGTATTTTAAACTAAACGCGTTATTAAATAATGTAAATTAAAATATATGAATATGTATAATAGTGTGATAAAAATCGAGGGGTAATATTAAGAAACTAAGAAGCGTCGTAAATTGGATATAACCTCCAAATTAATTGACAAAATGAGTGGCGAAACTCAAATTTCGAGCATTGTTAATGATATATTGGTAATTAAATAATTATTTTCAATCAGTTGTGTCATATTGTCGCAGATTTTTCATTCCTTATTCTTAATATTTTCCAAAATTTTGTTGATTTTTCAGAAAGTTGAAGCCATTGAAGAAGCCTTCAGTTGTGTTTTGGTTCACAATTTAGATAACGAAACGGAAAAAATTAAAGGATGGCAAACAGAATTGAGTGGAGTAATGTCAAGATTGCCGGCCGATCAACAGGAGGCAGCTGTAAAACAATTTCTTATGTTAGCCGCGGGAATGACTAATTACAAGAGACTACAACTTTTATTTGGACTTCTGGAGACTCTTGTTACTACCAATGTTTTACCCGCACGGTAATATACTCAAAGACTATTACAAAATTAAAAATTAAATATAATAAAGCAAATTAAATTATATGAAACTATTATTTTTTTTCAGAATGGTATGTGAATCAATTTTAAATTGTGACAAATTAGTTTACGAACTCCAGGATTTTTGGGTAGAATGTCTCACATTGATTCGTAAAATAATTGGTGGCGTTGATTACAAAGGTGTTCGTGAAATTATGAAGGGTTGTATTGAAAAGGCTCAAACAATTCCCGCTAAATTAAATGCATCAGTACAACCACAATTAAAATCACTTGAGCACGTATTTGAGAATATATTCAATAGAAATGCGTGCTTACTGCCAAGCTATTTTATCGTAACAGAAATACAAAAACTTTATCCTGAACATAAAAATTGGCCACATTGGAAATTAGCAAAATTATTATCTAGTTTCGTTGAGAGTTTTAGGCCAGTTGCACAAATGGTATCAATTGTTGGACATTCAAAAATGTTACCAGTAGTTGAGCATACTGGCTACGCTGATCATTTAATTAATCCATGGCTATTAGATCCAACATCATTGAAATTTTCACTTAAAGGAAATCTCCCTTATGACAATGAATTATTAAAGCCACAAACAGAATTACTTCGTTATGTATTAGAACAGCCATACAGTCGTGACATGGTTTGTTCAATGCTGGGATTACAAAAACAACATAAACAACGATGTGTTGCACTTGAGGAACAAATGGTAGAATTGGTAATTCTTGCAATGGAACGTTCAGAGAATGACGCTGCACAATCGGGCGATGGAATCGATGGAACCGTTGCAAATCATTGGGTGTGGTTACATCTATCATCGCAATTAATTTATTTTATTTTATTTCAATTCGCGTGCTTTCCAAGCATCGTTATGGCAATACATGAAAAATTAGCCGCACGTGATTTACGAAAAGGTCGAGATCACTTAATGTGGGTGCTATTGCAATTTATTTCCGGTAGCATTCAACGTAATCCATTGGCGAATTTTTTGCCAGTATTGAAACTCTATGATCTTCTTTATCCGGAAAAAGAGCCATTACCAGTTCCCGATTACAATCAAGCACTCTGCACTCATCAAATGGCAATCACGTGTATTTGGATACATTTACTTAAGAAAGCACAATTGGAACATGCCAATATTCATCGGCCAATTCCCACTGCATTAAAAGCTCATCATGAATTTCTCCAGCATTTAGTTATGCCAAACACGTCACTTTGCATGGGATCCGATTATCGAATAGCACTTTTATGCAATGCTTACTCGACGTATCAAGAATATTTTAGTAGACCAATGGCTGCATTAGTTGATACAGTACTGGGAACGCAAAAGAGTCAACCACAGCAGCCATTACCAACTAATTTACAAAATAATGCGGCATTAGCCACTGGACCTATTACACCATTATCAATGTCAATATTGGATTCATTGACTGTTCACTCGAAAATGAGTTTGATTCACAGTATTGTTACACACGTAATTAAATTAGCTCAATCGAAGAGTAATATGCCATTAGCACCAGCGCTTGTTGAAACATACAGTAGACTTTTAGTCTACACGGAAATTGAAAGTTTAGGAATAAAAGGTTTTATCAGCCAATTATTACCAACAGTTTTTAAATCTCACGCATGGGGAACACTTTATACATTACTCGAGATGTTTAGTTATCGTATGCATCATATTCAACCACATTATCGTGTACAAATTCTCTCGCACCTTCACAGTTTAGCGGCGGTGCCACAAACAAATCAAACGCAATTACATTTGTGTGTTGAGAGCACGGCATTGAGAATGATAACGGGATTGGGCTCGGCAGAGGTGCAGCCGCAATTGTCAAGATTTTTATCAGAACCTAAAACATTGGTATCATCTGAATCGGAGGAGCTTAATCGTGCATTAGTATTGACACTTGCACGGTCAATGCACGTAACTAGCACTGGTGCTGATTCACTCAGTGGCACATGGTGTAAAGAATTATTGAATACAATAATTATAAATACACCACATACATGGGCGCATCATACATTACAATGTTTTCCGCCGGTGTTGAGTGAATTTTTCCAAACGACAAAAATACCATGGGAGAATAAACAGCAGATTAAAAAATCTGTGGAAGAAGAATATAGAAATTGGGCCTCAATGAGTAATGAAAATGATATTATTGCGCATTTTTCTGTGCCGGGTACACAGCCGCTCTTTCTCTGTTTATTATGGAAAATGATTCTTGAAACAGATCGTATAAGTCCAATTGCTTATAAAATATTGGAGCGCATTGGCGCAAGAGCATTATCAGCGCATTTAAGAAAATTTTGTGATTATCTTGTCTTTGAATTCGCTAATAGTGTCGGTGGACAGCATGTAAATAAATGTGTTGACACAATAAATCATATGATATGGAAATATAATATTGTGACAATTGATAGATTAGTATTGTGTTTAGCATTGAGAACACAAGAAGGTAATGAAGCACAAGTTTGTTTTTTTATTATTCAATTGTTGCTGCTAAAAGCTGCGGAATTTCGTAATCGTGTACAAGAATTTGTGAAGGAGAATTCACCAGAACATTGGAAACAATCTAATTGGCATGACAAACATTTAGCATTTCATCGTAAATTCCCAGAGACATTTGCACCAGAAGGAATTATGGATCAAACAAGTGGTGGACCAAGTCAATATCAAAGTTTACCAGTTTATTTTGGCAATGTATGTCTAAGATTTCTTCCAGTATTTGATATTGTCGTTCATCGTTATCTTGAAATACCACCGGTGATTAAAAGTTTAGAAATTCTCTTGGAGCATTTAGGATGCTTATATAAATTTCACGATCGTCCAGTCACATATCTTTACAATACATTGCATTATTATGAAAAAAAATTGCGTGATCGGCCGTCATTGAAACGTCGTCTTGTTGCCGCTGTGCTTGGATCATTGAGAGAAATTCGTGCGCCCGCATGGGCCTTGTCCGATCCGTTTCTTCATTATATGGCACGTTCACCAGATGAAGCGGTATCATGGGTGCCGGAATTGGATTATTATATTCGTCTTGTACGCCGAATGGTTGAAACAATGAATGGTGTACCCCATTTTCCATCAGTTGATTGGCGATTTAATGAATTTCCAAATCCTGCTGCTCATGCACTTTATGTTACGTGTGTAGAATTAATGGCAGTGCCAGTCGCACCTAATCTTGTTGCAAATTGTTTACTTGATGTTGTTGCAAAAGGTTATACGGTAATACCACCAAAAGAAATTCATTTGTGGATTAATTGCGTTGGATTATTAATGGCGGCATTACCTGAATGTTATTGGGCGGCATTTTACGATCGTCTTGTTGAAACTATTGATAGTCCGGCTTTAGCTAAATGGCAATACAATAATTTAACTCCATTTCAAATGTTTAATTTTGATACTACGCACAATTGCCTTTTGGAGAATAAATATTCGTATATGCTTGCATTGGCACATTCAATTTGGCATCATGCTGGCATTGGTCAAATAACAACAATGCCGCAATTTGTAAAGGAAAAATTACAACCAGTGGTTAATAGCGAGGAGCAACTTATATTTGCCTGTCATTTAATTGGACCAACATTAGCACGTTTTAATATCGAACGGCCACGTTGTACTGTTGAGCTGTCTGGAAGTTTGTATGAAATGTTGGAGCAAGTCGATCGAGTTCAATCATCACTTAAATACATGGATCCAGTTTGCGATTTACTCTATCATATCAAGTATATGTTTGTTGGAGATATGATGAAGACTGACGTTGAATGTATCATAAGAAGAATGCGACCAGCATTACAAATGAGACTAAGATTCATTGCGCATCTTAATATCGACGAAATTCAAGCTAGTTAATTATTAATTATTAATTTTTTTATGCTTATAATTGTACAAAAAAAAATTTTTTTTTATAATAAACGTTTAATTGTAATTGAAGAAATATTTCTTATAATTTCTACTTCCATCACCTTTACATGAATACACATTTATGTGCAAATGTATATGAATATATATTTGATAAAAAATTATTGAATTGTCTCATGATGAATTGATTCGTTACATATATTTATTTGACATAAAATAACATTTTTAATATTAATATCATACATTAAATAAGTTTTCCATACATATGTATATTTATTCAATATTTAGGAATGATTTTTATATAGGAAATTTTTTTTTCTATGTTACTAACAATTACTAATTATTCCATGAAGATGTTGAAAATGTTATCGATATATATTATTTTTGCTTTATGTTTTTTTTTTTTCCTATGAACGCGCATAAATGTTCGATGGTTCTTTTATGCATTATTATTCTTAATACGTCATACTATGGGCCAAATTTCACACCACATGATTACTCACATTAATATAATCTATTGTCAATAATAATAGTAATAATAATAATAATCACGATGATTGAGTAATATACATTTGGACCGGGTAATATCGCAGACTTTTTGCGATGATTCATTAATTTTTTTTTTATCTCGAGTTTAATCGACGGAATATATAAAAATGCCCCCGCTTTCTTTGGCGAAGGTGCATGTAACACTTTTAATTAAATATTAATGTCATATAGCAAATAATGAAGTGTTTATTATTTCATTTAGTCTTTTAAGACGTTTGCCAAACAATAATTCCTATTAATATTGAAAGTGCTACAGCGCCAATAATTACGAGTATACACTTCTTTTTTCGCAATTTACTCTGATAAGTCGCAGCTGTTCTCAATTGTTGAGCGCCTTCATTAACAAAAACTTCAGTTCTCTCAACGGACGCTTCGATGGAATCAATAACTTCACCTTGATCGTGCACCAATGCACCTAAATCTTTAAATATTTGATTTACATCACTTATATCACTCTGTAATGAAAGAATTTTATTGCTCATGATTATTATAATTACATTTGCTGAGTATATTGAAATAATTTATAATTTCCTATTTCGTTATTACCTCTAGTTGACGTATACTGGCCTCCTGCTCTTCAAGCATTCGTAAATTTTGTTCGTCCTGCAAATGTTGCTGCTGTATTTGCTTTTGCGTTCGGCTATCTTGCAATTCAATTAATGTCTCCTGTTTTTTATCACTAAATGGCCCAACACCAGCGCTTGCTTTTGCTTTTCGTACCATTTCCTTTTCTTTATTTGCAGCAAGTCGTTGAACACTTTGAAAGCTATTTAATGCTGACATAAATTCATCTTGAAGTCTTTCCGTTTGCATACGCATTTTTCTGCGCGTTTGTTCACCCGGACTATTGACTGATGAATTAGTAACAATAAGTGCTAAACTGTGTAGATGATCTTTCGTATCTTTAGCCAATTGTTGTGTATAATGCTGTATTTGATGACTGCAATTAATTTCAATTAAATTTGGTAATTTATGATAATAATCAATCTGTTTTATTTTTAATATCAAATAACTTACAGTTGATTTCTGTGCTCCTGTGAGTCTGTTGATCCACCCAACTGATTGACCATTTTTTGCATTGATGATACTGCAACCACAATAATATTAACGATAAATTTTAACAAAATAAATAAAATTAATTTGAAATATATAAAAGCACGAAATTAATTTGTTTTTTTTTTTTTTACCATTTTGTGATATTTTGAGTATTGATGTTCCAACTGTTTGTGACAATCTTTCAAAATCTTGCTCTCTGACCGGTCCACCATTGTGATACGATGAAAAACCAATGTCCATTTTGATACTTTTTAAAACACTAAAAAACAAAATGAAAAAAAAATTATTAAACAAACTTTTATCATAAAATTAAACATCGACTTTTTTTTTAAACACACAAATATTTTATCTTTTACAAATCAAATTAATCTTAATGTACTTAAAGGGATGTTTTTTTTTCTCTTTTTTAAATATATTCATTATACATATACCTCTACGTTGACGCGTATGAAATGAATTAAATTCTCAATGCCAATGTTTATCTACAAAAATATTAAATGTCAATCCTGATATATTTTTTTTGTTCATTTTTAATACCAATATGAATGTGAATATCTATGTATACATACTTACTGTATATTATAACAAAACAACCTGATGTTGAAATGTAAAACGTTATTTTATTATAAATATTGATAATGTGAATGTGATACAGGAACTAATTCAATTTTAATTATTAAATATAGAAAATTATCGTAATGACCCAAAAGTTTTCAATAATTTTTTTTTTTTATTTCATTCCAGTTAGGTATGTATATGTATATTAGATAGATATGTAGGTAAATGGGCACGTCGAAGTTATGACAAAAGATGACTCACTATTTATTATTAAATTCGTTGTTATAAATAATTGGATAAATGTAGTTTTTTTTTCTTTGATCTTCACGTACTCTGTGTGGGTAATAATACTTTACGTGACTTACCACACAAGTTCATGAAGAAACGTAATAAAATTATTGGATTAAAATCGATAAACCTTGTTTGTAGGAACACTGACAAACACTGAATGGAGCTCATTGTCGTGTATACTCTTGTATGCATACCAAGAATTTTTGACGTAAAGAGAGAGTACATATGTGTGTATAGTATGTTATAGGGAATTTGCGATCATGTATAACCTAAAAATGGTGAATCTGGGGTATTATTTGTTAAGGCGCAAATGTTGATTTCTATTTGAAATATGATGAAATAAATAATTATGTTGATGTTTAATTTCTTTTTGTTAATGAATATATTTTCATATTTTTATTAAATTCAGATTGTTTTATTGAAATATTATATATTATTAGAAATTTTGCATATAAAAGATTAAATTGATTGTTGTATATTTGGGAAAAAAAGAGTCTATAAATACTGCAATAATAATTATATATTATTACGTTTGTAATTTTATTTATTTATATATGTTTATAATATGAAAAAAAAGCGCAATGTAATTATTGAATCATCTACAATTACTTGATATAATTTTTTATTTATTTTATAAAAATATATTATGTGATTTACATAAAAAATTAAAATATAAAATACATATTACCCATGTATTATATAACAATAAATTGAAAAAATAAGAATAAGAAAATAAATAAATGATTAATAAGAGGATATGAAATAGACAGGAATATTATTAAAAATAAATTCAGCTTTTTGTTTGTGTTGCATTGCAATAAATATTTTATTTGCATTATCATCAAAAAGTTTTGGTCTCATGAAGATTTTTCGAGGATATCGAATAAATATATACAGAATTATTTACAAATAAATGCGAGACACTCAGTATATATATGTTTTCATCTATATATATTCAATAATTTGTTTTTTTTTGTACGATCATCATGTCCCAAATTATATATAAAACGAATGTTACTCGCAGTGTAGAAAAATAATCGTGCAAGTTTTGCATTTGGAAATTTCCCCGGAAGATTAATTTAACATTATTTCTTTTTTTTTTTAAACATGGAAGGATATATGATTATAATATTAACTGAAAAATATTTTCACAATATTATATATTATGAGAGAATATCTAATCTCTATGTGCACATCCATTCATTCGTACATATGTATACATATCTACATATATACGTGTAAATTCATTCAATTGAGTCCCAAAAATTGTTCCGAAAATTTGTCAATCATTGAAAGACAAAAATATTTTAACATTGTTTTCATAATTTTCATTATTATTAATACTTAAATATAATTTATATATATATTTGTATTTATATATAGATATATCATCTATTTTGTTCAGTTGATTTCAATTATTTTATACTGAATATTTATATACGTATATTTATAACTTTATATCATCTTCAAAATTCTCAAAGCCTACGACAGGAAGAAAAAAATCTTTGTATATAAATACTTTTTATTTTGTTTTTTGTTACTATTTGTTTTTCTATTCTTTGGTCACAATATTTTTTAATTATACTGTGTGTATCATCGCCATTTTTTTTTTTTTTGATGCGATTTCAGTCATTTAAAATGAAATTTACTCGAGAAAAAAAAATTAAATAATAAAACAAAAATTGTGCAGTTTTTACATGGATAATCCAAAGATCAGAGATTTGTCTCTTCAATCGAGTCCAATTTTAGAAGTCGTCTTTTTTCATTAACACCAATAAAATATGTTGTAACAAGACCTTTAGGTTTTACCCATGTTTTACCACGTAAATGACATTTAATTCCATCTTGCTCTAAAACGGCAGCGGTTTCAGTTGTGACTTGAATTTTTCCTGGCACACCAGTTGTATCCATACGTGATGCCATATTAACAGCATCACCCCAAATATCATAAAGTGGCTTTTGTGCACCGACAACCCCTGCTGTTACTTCACCATGTGAAATACCTACACGTAATTTATATGGTTTAGCCAAATTTGGAAATGTATCTGCATTTAATCGATCAAGTATTTCCAACATTCGTGTAGCAAATTGTGCCATTACTTTAACAACATGATCCTCTTTGCCTTCAATACTCTCCATTGAATCGCGTCTTTGTGCTTCTAATCCACAAGCCGCCATATAAGTTGTTCCAGCAATTTTAATTTTTTCTATTCGACACATAAAACCCGGTTCAAATAATAATTTATCAAATTCACATATTATTTCATTGAGATCAATTAATATGTTGCTTTCATCAATTGATAAATTTGTTAATGATGCAAACATTACTGCCACATTTTCATGCGCCTCATGATATAATTCATTCTCTTCAGATCTGTTCATATTTAAATAAAAATCTGCAACGTGTTCAGGTAAAATATTTCGTAATAATAATTTATTTGCATTTCGTGTGTGATAGGCCTCATCTTGCTCTTGAGTTAATTGTCGTTTCCATTGATAATCGAGTCGACTCAAATACTCTGCCTGCATCAAAATAAAATAAGTAAAAGAAAAAAGAAATTTAAAAAAAAGTGATTATTCATTACTGTATGATTATGATATTGTATATGACTTTTTAATTTTACCTGTCTGTCAATAAGATGAAGCGAAAAAGTAAGAAATGTTACATTGAGAATGTGAGCAAGTCGCGGTTCAAGTTGCGGATGCCACGTGTCATCAGTTTGAAATATTGCTGAACGATATTCCGCAATATTCCATGTGTAAAAGCCAACAATGCAAAGACCAATAAGAAGTTTTAGAGCAAAATGAACTCGAAGAAAGAGAAAACTCGTTAGAATTGCCAATGAACAAGTCTCAGACATTTGCTAAAATTTACCATAACATGGAAAAAATAAAAATAAAATATACAATATATGCAATTAATAATTTTTTTTAACTTGGAATCTTGTAATAATTATTTTATATTTAGTCACAAAAATAATTCTTACCCAAGGTGAAGACAAACATCCAATTTCAGATGCATCATTTGAAGCAATACGTGATGTTACATTATTTTCCGCGATGCTATCAGTATTTTTGCATTCAAACTAAAAATAAAATAAGTTAAATTAATTTTTGCACATGTAAGAAAATAAAAAATAATCAAAATAGCTTACCAACATATCAAACATCGCACAAATAGCCAGCATTATTGTTATAACCAAGTAAAGTGTTGTACGAAGAACAGCACTCCAAACTACTTTGATACTAGTTTGATACATAAAGTGTAATAATTTATTACGTGGCTGTGGTACATGTCCCTCATGCTCATCATGTGGATCTTTATATCGATTCCAAACAAAATGCATCCACGTTAATGGCAGAAGGGAAATTAAAAAAAGCATTGCCAATATATATCCAACTGTTGTTCCTAAATGCCATCTAAAATTATTCATTGAATATAAATTATTTTTATACCATATGCAAAATTATGCATATACTTATTTACATGTATTATAAATTAAAATATAAATAAAACATACTCAGAAAACATAACAGACGGTACGAGAAATATAAAACCCATAAATAATAATACCAATGCAGCACATCCGATGAAAAATTTAAATAATGGATCAGGCTCACGTAAAAATGGAATTTCCCAACTTAGTTGAGAAAATGTTAGGAATAATGGATTTATTGGCTCCCACTTGGACCATTGTCTGAAACAAGTACATAAATAAATAAGTCATTAGTGATATTATTTCATAGAATATTTACAAAATAAAAATTTTAGTGATTAATTATTAATAATTAAACTTACTCCCATTTACTAAGTGGCATTTGCTTTATAGCTTTTTCCATTTCAGCATCAGCAGCTTTCAACATTAAATGATAATCTCTCAAGCACGAGTCCATAAAATGTGTTCTACGTCTGAATGTACCAGCAAAAACGTCTGCATGATTGTTCATTGTTGTTGTTAATCGTCGAGTGTTTCTTGATGCCATACCAATATTGGTACTTGTTCTTCCACTGTACCAACGCACATAATGTTTGTTTGCTTGAGGTAGCGGTGGTGGAGGTGGTGGTGGTGATGATGATGATGGAGTGATTGGCGCCGTGACTATCATGGTGTTCTCTCTGTTCTGAAACAAGTTTTGCGTATTAACAGACTTAAAAATATAAATCTTAACAAATTTTTATTTATTATTTTATTAAAATGGTGAAAATTAGAAATAGCTATTA
The DNA here is from genome assembly GCA_030347285.1 of Microctonus hyperodae. Taxonomy (NCBI): domain Eukaryota; kingdom Metazoa; phylum Arthropoda; class Insecta; order Hymenoptera; family Braconidae; genus Microctonus; species Microctonus hyperodae. The sequence continues at coordinate 3,937,116 of JAQQBR010000002.1, forward strand.
AATAACTTATGAAATTCCGCCACAGTTATTTTGAATTTAATCAAATAGCAAAGTAAAAATATTAAAAATTAAAAGAAAATAATTTTTCTACAAATTAAAATTAGTAAAAATTTTACATACGCGATTATTATAATATATTTATTGGTAATTCGTGTTCATTTTATTTATTTCAATTATATAATGAAGTTGATTAAAGAAATATTATTAAATTTATATTAAAAACATATGAATTAATTTTTAAAAACAACATGCCCACCTGCATCACCGGCGACGCTGGTATATTTGGTGTAATTAAATAACTCTTGATATTATATTTATTCAGCGTTTCATCATTCAAAGTTTCAACTGGTACACAATCATATTGCGATGCATCAAGTAAATCCAATGTCTGTTGAGTTACATGTACTTTTCCTGGTTGTCCAGTTTGTTCCATTTTATTAGCAATTACAACATCACGAGACCAAACGTCATATTGCCATTTATTAGCACCCAAAATTCCTGATATTATATTACCCGAGTGTACACCAATCCTCATATTAATATCAACACCACTCTCTCTCCGTACACGTGCACGTACTTCCTTGATTATTTTTATCATATCCAAACCTGGAAAAATTAAAAAAAAAATCCTCTGTCATTGTAATTGTGTTGATTTAATAATTTGAAATAATAAATAATTTATGATATTTACCCAGATCAACGCAACTTTTTGCATGCTGTGGATTTGGTGTTGGTACACCACTTACACAATAATAACAATCTCCAAGAAATTTGATTCTTAATACATTATGTCGTTCTGATGCTTCATCAAAACTACCAAAGAGATCGTTTAATGTTTCCACGAGTTTTTTCACTGGTAATGTCACTGTCAGCCCAGAAAAATTCACCACATCAGCGTATAATATGCTTACATTATTGTGTGCTTCTACGTATAAGTCACTGAAATGATTAGAAATTTTTTTAAGTAATAAAATAATTCTAAAAAATAATAAAATAATTATATAGTGAAATTATAAATATTATTTACTTTCTTCGACGGCCTTTGGGTGGTGGTTTTTTATGCTCTTCAATAAATTTAAAAATATCACGAAAGTCTTTTTTAATTTTCGCTGCAAAATGTTGTGGCAAAATACTTCGCGTAAGTTGTTCCTAATTAGAAAGAAAGAAAAATTAAAGTGTAAATAAAAATTATTAGCACATACAATTTTTTTTTTTTTTTTAATAAATTAAATACAAACCTCTTGATCTTTTTCATAATTTAATCGTAACGTTGACTCAACGCACTTTCGTCTGTCTAAAAAGGATCGTCTTATAACAACCTCATTCATAAATCTGAAGTAGAGTCCAAGGCCATTAACACAAGCAAAATAAATGGCATCACTGATAAGCTATTAAAAATAACTCACAAATTATATCAATCATTATTTGTTTATTTTATTCAAATTTAATAAATATATTTATTATTACTAGTAATATTATAATTAATTATTTACCTTTGCAGCATAATTCTGTTGATTTCTATACGTGATAAATGATAAACTTGTCAGATAGCACAGTGTTGCAGTTATTCCAAGTATAAATGCATGAAGATTTTCAGTTAGAGGTAGGAAGACATAACATGCAAGAAGAACGTGTGTGGAATATGCGGGTCTGTAAAATTAAATGTTATTCATTCAATTAAATAAATAATTCATTCAATATAATCAATCACTTATAATAACCGTTAAATAAAAATATTTTCAAATTAAAATTCCCAACAAAAAGTAATTAACAAAGTAAAAAATATAATAAAAAAATTATCAAAATTCATTTATCAATTTTTGTATCTATAAATTTATGTCAAAAATTTTTTTCTTTTTTTCTCCTCATTCCCATTGAATAAAAATAATCACTTAACTGATATATCGTAGTTAATTATTGTAAGCGATTACACAATCGTCTCATGAATTTTCTCAGTTATGTTATCGCACTTTTTTTTTTTTTTTT